>CANYBF011595458.1:0-18205 GCA_948192965.1 Dalechampia spathulata | reverse complement strand
AAATATAAATAAAATAAATAGTATTTCTATTTGAATAAAATTAGTAGTTTTTAACTTTGAATAAAATTAGTATCTAATAAATACAAATAAAATGAGTAGTATTTATCTTTAAATTATATATTAGTTTACATTTTCAATTTGTTAATTTTAATAATGATGTAATGATTTAATATTATATTAATTAACATTAAGGCATACATTTTTCAAATTTAACAAGATAATTATATAAAATTTAATTTAATTTAATATTATTCTAATTAATATTAATATTTGCTCCTATTTTTTTTATCAAAAAATGGATGAAAACATTATATAAACAACATTTTAAATAAGTACATAATACTTACAAATGACGGATCAAAAAAATTTGAAAATATAAAATATAAAATTATTATAAATGACGGGTCAAAAAATTTATCCTAACGTGCAACGTACGTTATGAAACTCTAGTATATATGAAAAACATAAACATAAGAGGAACATGAAAGGTCATTATTTAAAATTTAGTATATAAAGCTATTAATTATAAAAGATGATAGATCATTATTAAATGAAAAAAGGGATTATAAAAGGATATAAAATATAATTTTAGCATATAAATGATAAGATATAGATGATGAATGAAATATAAATATTAGAAGAATATTAAAGGTTATAGTTTAATAAAAAAATTAATTGATAATATTTATTGAAAAATATGAAAAGTTTATAGAAAATAAATTAATGATAAATCAAAAGAGGATATAAAGAAATAATAAAGGGATATTAAAAATCATAATTTAATAAGAAATTAATTGATAATATTTATTAAAGAATATAAAAGATTTATAAAAAATAAATTAATAAAAAACTAAAATAAAAATATGAAAAACTATTAAAAAACCAAAAATCAAAATCATACTTTTTAATAATATGCCATGTAGCTAACAAATACTCCTAAAAGATGCGAGGTAAGCATCTAACATCCACCTTTGTATATACTGATTTTCAGAACCTTTTTGTATTGGTACGAGCAAAATAAACTCGCCACAGACACGCTACTTAAGGACGTTGCTCCGATAAGATGATAGCACTTCATAATAATCATTAACAGCTATATTTTCTTCTTTTCCAGTGATTTATCCAAATGTTCTAGAATCAGCCCTAACGTTAAATCGATTGCAAGATTGGATCACAATCGACTGGTTCAAACTGGTCGACTCAATTACCTTTTCGAATTTTTGTTTATAACAACTATCAGTATACAAACCTGAAATCTATGGCTTCTCCCGGCGCAGCCAAAGGTCAAAATGACCAGGTTTGTTTACATATCGTGCGATTATGGATATGATTGCTTTTTTTTGCTTCCTTTATTTGTTCGTTAACTTGTTTCAAATTGAATTTACCACTACTAATTCTTTTATGTGCTTGTTTTCTAAATTCAATTGAAACTACGGCCTTATGCTGTTTATTTAGTTTGGAATTATTGAAGTTGCCATGTTACCCCTTTACTAACGCGCTCTCGATTATCGTTTTTATTTACTTTACAATTTATTTTCGACTTGCTCACTTTCCCTTTTATTACAGGTATTAGTAGAGGAGAACTTGTTCGCAAGAACCTTGATTTTGAATAGACCAAGACAGTTGAATGCCCTTTCCTATGAAATGGTATAGAGCTGTCCTACTTTAATTCATTGATTATTTACATGATGTTTGGTTCCGAATTCATTTACAAATCCTAAGCAAATATGTTTGCTTTAAATGAATTTTAAAGCTTTTATATGAAATCATCCCTTAGAATGATAAAGTGAATATTCATATAAAAATGAAATGAAATCCTCAAAAGAATTGAACCAAACATATCGTTAATCTTGATCTTGTATGGGGGAGTTATAGTTTCATAACTCAATTCGTGGGTTTGCTTTTGTAATGCAGATTTCGCAGCTGTTGCAACATTTCCTTGCTTATGAGAAGGATCCTCATGTCAAGATAGTTGTTCTCAAGGTCTCTCTCTCTCTCTCTCTTTTATTACTGCCTTCGTATTTGTTGAATTCCTTGTGCTATAACTAAATCCAGTTTCGTCTTCCTTGATATATATTGATTTTTTTAGCTCTATAGGTTACTTTTGTTTTTGTTATTCATTTAGATATTTACATTTGCTTGTGGCAGTTGTATGAGACCTCATCCAATTTGTCACTGTCTTTCTCCATGTAGGGAAATGGAAGAGCATTTTGTGCTGGCGGTGATGTTGCTGCTGTGGTTCGTGATATTCATCAAGGTATTAACGTTGTTTCTTATTTTGTTTCTCAATCAATTATTTATAAATTTCCTTCACATTTGAAACTCTACCGGTCAATGGTCATGAAACACTTGCTTTAGGTGGAAACCTTTTCATTTTATAATTAGTTCTCTGGTACTTCCTTATGCTGTTCATGTCCCATTTTCCGTTCTATTGAAATGATTGGCTACTTTTTATTGGGAAAATGCTTTGTTTGATTTTGGACGTAAAGAATCTTATTTAGGAACTGCAAAAACTTATTTTATTTAAACTAAGGGGTTGTTTGATAACCCAATTTAAAATGATTAAGTTCTTAAATTAATATTTGAAGCATTTAATTATTTTAAGTTAGGTTTGATAACACAAGTTAAATTAAATGATCAAGTAAAAAAGCACTTAACATAATAAGTTAAAAGTTTTGACTTATTTGAAAGGTTAATATATTAAATTGTTTATATTTCAATTTTTTTTAACAAAAAACACTTTTATATCATTAAATAAACATAATAATGAAAATTTAAAATTGTATTAAAGATTAAATATATGAAATTAATCAATTTTATAGACTTTGTAACAATTAAATTTATCAAACAACTTATACATTCAACACTTAAAATTTTCAATACTTATCTTATTTAGCATTTAAATTTCAATACTTAATTTTCAGTTTTACTAAACATCATATAAATGAAATTACTTTCACTTTGTGAATCAGATAATTGGAGATTAGGTGCAAAATTTTTTGGGAAGGAATTCACTTTAAACTATGTGATGGCGACGTATACTAAACCCCAGGTAGTCTATCTTCTTTTGAGGTTTAAACTGCTGATGACTTGTCTAATGCTCCTTTTTTTCTATATTTTATTAATGATACCGCAGGTCTCTATCCTTGATGGAATTGTCATGGGAGGTGGTGCTGGAGCTTCAATGCATGGAAGATTCCGCATTACAACTGAGAATTCGGTAGTTATCTCTCTTTTGTTCAGATTTGAAACAATAGGAAATTTGTCTTACTGTCTAAAAAGTGATTATCCTTTTGCTACCTTCTTATTTGTCTGAAATTCCTATCAATCACTGAATCATATATTTCATGCTTTGTGAGTTAGTATTTTACTTGCTTATGTGTGTTTACGGAAAATTATACAGGTCTTTGCGATGCCTGAAACAGCTTTAGGGCTCTTTCCTGACGTAGGTGCCTCTTATTTTTTATCAAGACTTCCTGGATTCTTTGGTAAGAAATTTTTAATCTTTATTAACCTTGAAACAACTCTTACTTTGAATTCAAAATGGATTTTCTAGATCTGAAAATTTTGAAGAAATGGATATAAGATCCAGTTTCCTCAGTTGATTTCTTCGTTTGATTTAGTCATTGCTCCTTTTTTTGCTTGCTATGTGCTTTATTTAATGATTTTATTCTAGAATTACTTAGGAGGCTATGTCAGTTTTCTACTCCACAATTTATATAAGAAGCCTTTGAACTGCTCTGGACTTTTGCCTTCTTTAGTACTCTCAAACGCTGGATTAGTATGTTGTTGTAATTTTTTTTAATCATTCAATTCAACCTATCCATCTCTCACCTTTACGTACATTTGCATGAAAGCACACACTTCTTTTGCATGCTTGATGTATTTTTTGTGGTGAATAATACAACGTCCGCGTATCACTTACAATCCCTGCACCCTACATTTATTTTTCTTAATGGAAAACTGTAGAGTTTGATCTCATCTAGGATCATTGTTCTATATATATTGGTAGGAGAATATGTTGGACTTACTGGTGCAAGATTGGATGGTGCTGAAATGCTAAGATGTGGCCTTGCAACTCACTTTGTCCCATCAACGGTACATCATTCTACTAAAAGCATTTGATTGAAATATCGTCATAGGATCTTGTAGGATATGGGAATCATCCTTAGGGACCAAGGAGCCAAACACTAACAAAATTACTATTCAATAGTCCAAGACAGAGAACATGAGTTTTATTCAAAACCAGGAATACAATACTTAAAACAATAAATTAAATGACAGTAAAATAAATTGCAAAACAACCGTCAAGCACAATTGGAATCCATATAGTTTAAATATAAAACTTAGCAACCATGCAATCTAATAATATTTCAATCATTTGATTAGTTATTCTATCCATAGCATTGGCCAAACAAGCTGTATTAATAAATCACAAAAAATAATCCATAAATGTTGGCTATTCATTCACAAATTTCAGTTAAATCAAGATTCATCAACATAATAAATGAAACATTTGTTTGTTAGCAAAATATTATTTCAAATAATCCCCAGATCCTAAGCAAAAAGAAATTAGTCCCCAATCATTTTAAGCAACCAAATTAACATTTTTTTGCTCAAAATTACAAAGAAGATAAGAAGAAGGTTTTAATGTTAAAAGAAGAACAAATCTGTCCCCAGAATGAAACTTCTTTTCTCTCCTTTTGATTTCTTTCACTTTCCAGCCAATTCCTCCTTTTTTATGCTGTTGATCTTTAATTGTTCTCCTTTTCTCCTCGTTTACAGCTCATGCTCTTCTTCTCTTTTCCTCCTAGAATGATCTTCCTTTTGTACGCAACCCCCCCAAAATTCTTCTCTACATGGCATTCTGCTATTTTTTCCTTTTTGTTGTACCACCTCTCGTCCAATCATATTTTCTCTATTTTGCACCCCTCCTTTTTGTTTAATTTTGTTTCCCTCTAAGAATAAACATAATAAAACTGAGAAGAATATTGCATATATTAATATACTAGGCGGAAATTGGGAAAATATGTAATTTTACCATATTACCTACAAAATTAACAAAAAGGGCTAAATGTATTACCTAAAAATGGGCCTATATTAATAAAAAATTGGCTGATATCACAACTCACTTTGTCCCATCAACGGTACATCATTCTACTAAAAGTATCTGATTGAAATATCCTCATAGGATCTTGGTTCTTATTTTCCCCCCTTATTTTCCTTCCAGAAAGAAGTGTCATGTTCTTGATTTTCAATCTTTATGGTGAACTTTATTAGAATCCTTGCATCTGTTTGAATCTTCTAATCTTAAAACATTCCAAGTTCACTTAAAGAGATTATGCTTAGTGTAGAACTAATGGATGATATTTCAAAATTTGAGATCACATCTATGGCCTTTAAGTTGGATCAGAATAACAAGTTTGATAATGCTGCAGTTGGATTAAAGTAATGTGTAGAACTATTCCTGTTCATGCTGACTGATGGTAATTCTGCAGTTCCAGCAATTGATATTCTACATTATGCTCAGAATTTTTTTCTACATTTTGCTCTGTGTTAAATGTTAGTTTTACTTTTACTTTTACTCATTTGATGAATACTCCTATTTTGTTAACTGATTTTCCTTTTCCTAACATGTTTTGCATGATTGACAGAAATTGTCTTTGTTAGAAGAAGCATTGCTCAAACTCAATTCAAGTGATCCAGACACCATTTCATCCATTATTGATGAATACAGTCAGCAACCATATTTGAAAGACCAAAGTGTCTATCATTGGTTAGTAATTAATTTAATATTCATGATTGTTCTCTATGTTCTTAAAATGCATTTTCTCTATGTTTTGAAAGTGCTTTTAAGAACCCAAGTTGCCAGCCAGTTAAAAGAACAACAATTAACAACCAAAGTTCAACCACTTAAGTGATTGGTTTTAGTCATTTTGGATATGAGTTTAAGATCTTTAATCATTTGTACTTTTCACTGTATCCATCAATCAGTTCATGAGATTTTTTATCAAGGTATCAGTGGGGGGTTTGGTTTATTTCATTTCCTGGTTAAAAAGCCATAGTTCAACTCCAATATCAAGTTCAAGTGTAGCTTCGATTTCATGTTATAACTAGGCAACAAAGTGAAATTTTGTTTGTACTTAAGGAGTGTTAAGAATCTCACACCTCTATTTTATTAAAAAAAAAAACAAATAAATAGAGGTCAAAGCTCAACCTTTGCAATAGTTAATGCTAGTCTTTGAGGATAAGGTTGGATCAAAGTCATTGTATCATTGAGTTTTCTCTATCCATTTCAATTCAAGTAACTAATTCTCAAATTTCTATCAAATGTTACTCTTGATGTAGTTATTAAGCATTCGTTTCTTTCCATTTGCTTAATAGTTGATAATTGCTATATTTTTGTGTTTAGTGATATTCATTATCGCTTGTTTTACTCATTTGAAGTACTAGATCCTTTGAAATACTTCAACGCTAGATGCTTTATTTGTACCTTGTATATATAATGCATTACATCGGCAACAGGAGAAGGATGAGATTTTCTTACTTTATTCTTTAATTTTTCATATGATCTACACCATTAATACCTTTAATAACTTATAAATACAATTAGCTTTCCATGAACATATTCTCATACCTATTAAGGGCAACACGAAGTAAGCTATATTGATGCTTCAACCATGAATTGTACAATTAGAGATGTCTTGATTAGAAATGTAAATGACATAAAAAAAATGAGAATGGACCTAGACTATCATAGAAAAAGCGGTTAGCATTCTATGAATTTAAGGTAAATGAATGGAGTATGTATACTCCATTTCTTCTCTTGATATTTAATTGATTGTACTTTTGATATTTTTGACGTAAAAGGATCATGATTTGAATGTTATTATTGTATCATTTTGTGCAATGAATTTTATGCAATTGTTGACTTCTCTTTAAAATGTGTTCTCAAAACTCTTCTTTTTCTTATTCTTTGAAGGTTTGTCAAATAATTCAAAGCATTTTTATACATTATATGCTTGTTGGGAGTTTAGATGAAACCATCATTTTCATTGATTGCCTGCTTTCAGGTTGGATGTCATTGATAGATGCTTTTCTCAAAGATCTGTTGAAGATATTTTATCTGCCCTTGTGAGTTACTAATTTGGATTGACCTTATTTGGATCATAGATGGTTTATTATACTCTCTCAAATTCGCTTCCACACTTGGTGAGTTGATAACAATGTATTTGATTTTGTTTTGAAGTTAGATTCTCTTTGTCAATATTATGTAGGAGAGGGAGGCCATGAGTAAGTCAGATGGTTGGATCTCCAACACTATTCAATCACTAAGGAAAGCTTCTCCAACAAGTCTTAAAATTTCTCTTAGATCAGTAAGGGGGCTTTAACATGTCTTTCACAACGTTTTTGCTTTAATTTCTCATTATGCACATAACCAATTATCCATTGCTATTGTTGTACACATGATGTATGAATGCAATGCAATATCATATTTTTTAAAGCTTTTGAGTTTTGAACATGTTGTACTGGTTTTAGTATCGCATTATACTGCCAAGGTTTTTTTTTTTTTTTGTCATTTTTCCCAAACACGGTCTAATGTTACCCTGCATTAGAATTCCTTCTTTTTCCCTTGCTGGGAATATCTCAAATTTTTTCATTTTAGAAGTGTCACTCGACTTTAACTTGTATTAGAAAAAGTTGATAAACTTTGACAATCATTCTATCTCTTTTTTTCTTTTGTTATCACAATTTGGCCACATTGATTATAGAATTGGTTAATATTTTCTCCCATAGCTGATCTCTACTTCCACCACCTTCCTTATTTAATATAAAGTTTATAAAAAAACACTAAATAATTTTGATTGACATAATAAAAACTATCATTTTATTAGCACCTAGGATGTTCATCAAGCAAACATGCTTACTTTTTTTGTTTTTCGTCAGTATAATGTACAGTTCGGCATTGTATTTTGTTGAATTTAGAGAACAGTAAATTCTTCTACTCTTTTCTCTATTCAATAATGAATATACAACAGTATTTATATACAAATCTCTATCCCTATTTAGGAAACACAAATCAAAGTAATTAGGAATGTACAAATCAATGTAATCTATAAAACAGGAAAAAATATAGTAGGAAAGAATCTGCTGTGATCTTTTGATTTAGTCAATACTCCCCCTCAAGTTGGTGCATATATATCTCGCATGCCCAACTTGCACACTAATATATGATAGTTTCTTTTGTTGAGTCCTTTTGTAAACACATTTACTAGCTGTTTTTCTAATGCAATATGAAAGAATTTCAACACTCCACTTGCTATTTTCTTTTTAATAAAATGTCTATCAATCTCAATGTGCTTCGTCCGGTCATGTTGTACTGGATTTTGTGCTATGCTGATGACAGCTTTATTGTCACAATACAAGGACAAATTACCATTATCACCTAATCTTAGTTCTCCCATAAGTTTCTTCAACCATAAGAGCTCACATACTCCTTAAGCCATAGCTCTATATTCTGCTTCAGCACTCAATCTAGAGACAACACTTTGTTTTTTACTCCTCCAAGTGACTAAATTTCCTCCTACAAGTGTACAATAACCTGTAGTTGATCTTTTGTCATCTAGAGATCCTGCCCAATTTGCATATGTATATCCTTCTATTTTAAGATGATCTGTTTTAGCAAACAATAAGCCTTTTCCTAGTGCAGATTTTAAATATCGTATAATACGAAAAATTGCTTGCATATGACTCTGACGAGGATCATGCATGAACTGACTTACCAAACTAACTACATAGGCTATGTCTGGTCTAGTATGTGACCTTTGGTATCTTTCTTTGTCCACAATTTCCCCGATTCCCAACTGAAGTTTATGATTGCTCTCAATTGGGAATCTGCTGGTTTGCATCCTAACATGCTAGTTTCGTTTAGGAGATCCATAATATATTTTTTTTGACACACAAATATTCTTTTGTTGGATCTTGCACCCTCAATTCTGAGGAAGTATTGCAACTTTCCTAGGTCTTTGATTTCAAATTCTTGAGCTAGACAAGTCTTTAAACGAGCTATTTCATCCTTGTCATCTCCTGTCACAATTATGTCATCAACATATACAATAAGGAGGGTTATCTTACTCTCATAATGCTTTATAAACAAGGTATGATAAGCATTGCGTTGTTGATAGCCAAAAGAGACCATGGCTTTGCTGAATGTGTCAAACCATGCACTAGGAGATTGTTTTAATCCATATAAAGCCTTCGTTAGTTTGCAAACCTTTCCCTCTGTTTTCTCATCTCTACAACTAGGTGGAATTTCCATATACTCTTCTTCTTCCAAGTCTCCATGCAGGAATGCATTTTTGACATCATATTGTTGGAGTTTCCAGTCTAGGTTAGCTGCACATGATAAAAGTATTCTAATAGTATTCATCTTTGTAACTGGGGCAAAAGTTTCCTGATAATCCACACCATGAGTCTTGAGTAAATCCTTTGGCAACCAGTCTAGCTTTAAATCTTTCAACTGATCTATCTACCTTATGTTTCACTGTAAATACCCATTTACAGCCAACTAAGTTTTTGTGAATTGGAAGATCAACTAGTTCCCAAGTTCCATTTTTTGCTAGGGCATGCATTTCTTTTATCATAGCGCCTTTCCATTTGGGATCCGTAATAGCAATCTTCCAATTCTGTGGAATTGACACAGAAGAAATCGACAGGGCAAAGACTCTATAGGCAGGTGATAAGGATGACTAAGAGACAAAATTAGAGATAGTGTTGTGTACATGATCTTACACCTTTTCGAAAAGCAATAGGAATGTCCAAATGATAAGTATTATCAGATGGTAAAGGTGGCATACTAGACAAGGTTTCACCAAGAGAAAGATCTGGACATGTGGTAGATTGCATAATGGCTTTATCCATATTTTGTCACCTAGAATACCTTTTTAAATCAGGCCTATTTAATCGACCATGGTCTCTTTGCAAATCATCCTTGTTTTCAAGGCTAGGTTCCTTACTCTCTTGTCTAAGTTCCTCACTCTTCCATGGGTTTGACTATCCTCTTTAATTTGACTAGGTTGATCATCAAATAGCAACTCTTCATTAGGAATCTCCCCTCGAAGAGGTAATGAGGTGGAAAAATAGGGTTCATGTTCCCGGAAAGTAACATCCATACTTACAAAGTGCCTTCAACTACGAGGATGATAACATTTGTAGCTTTTTTGTGTGGAAGAATAGCCAATAAAGACATTTCAAGGATTTGGGATCAAGTTTATCACTTGTCTTATGATGAACAAAACAAGTACAACCAAATATTCTAGGTGGAACAATATAATTGTTATGACCTAAAAGAGTTTGAAGATGACTTTTAAAGTTGAGAACCTATAGAGGCATACGATTTATAAGATAAATAGCGGTTAAAATAACATCCCCTCAATATGTTTTTTGAAGATTCATGGTGAAAAGCAAAGACGTAGCCTCTTCTAACAAATGTTTATTTTTTCTCTCGTCAACTCCATTTTGAGGACTGGTATGGGGACAACTAGTTTGGTGGATGTTGTGGAATATTAGTGGATTATTAGCGGAGTAGGTATCAATGGAGTAGGTATTGATTAGTGGTAAAGTAGGTATTGATTAGTGGTAGAGTAGGTATTTAGTAGTGATTTGAAGTAGGTATTTGTCTCCTAAGATTGTATATAAATACTTTGCCTTATGAATGGAAAATACACAATTCAGAATACAGTTTCTCTTCTTTCTCTTCTCCTAACATGGTATCAGAGCATGGTTGGCTTCTGTTTTCTGCTTTTCTTCTTTGAGCTGCCTTAAATGCAGCTGTGGTTTCTGATTTTTTTCTTTTTCTTGAGCTGCCTTAAATGCAGTTGTGGTTTCTGATTTTTTTCTTTTTCTTGAGCTGCCCTGGTTTCTTTTTCTTGCCTCTGCTGCTCTTGTGAGCAGCTGCCATTCTTGGAGGGTTTTCTTTTCCAGCTGTTGCTGCCTTGTGTGAGCAGCTGTTTCCTGGCATCGAAGGTCTGGTGTGAGCAGTTTTCCTGCTGTTGCTGCCCTTGTGAGCAGCTGTTGTCTTTGGAGGCACCCATGTGAGTGTGCTCCGATTGTCACTACCCGACATTTAGCTGTTCACTGCTGCCAGTTTCTGTCCCACAAAGTTCCCTTTTCTCCTTTTTATCGGTCACATTTTAAAAAAAAAATATTTATCTTGGCATTAATCCGTCTCCCTCATGGCAGCAAATAGGATCATTGCAGATGTTATTCCTATGACGGTTAAAATTAGTGACGACAAACTTGTTGGCATTAATTATTATGATTGGAGGAAAGCAATCAATATGTATTTGTTGAGCATCGAAAAAGATACGCACATGACTGACGATCCTCCATCTGATGAAGCTAGTATGAACCAAGAATATCTGAAGTGGAAAAGAGAAGATGCTAAGTTATTTCTACAGATTCGTAACTGCATCTCAACTGAAGTTATTAGCCTTACCAGTCATTGTACAACTGTAAAAGAGTTACTTAAGTATATGGATTTTTTATATTCTGGCAAAGGAAATGTTACCCGTACGTATGATGTTTGCAAGGCGTTCTACCGTTCTGAGAAGCAAGACAAGACACTTACTACATATTTCATGGATTTCAAGGTCTATGAGGAACTAAAAAATCTAATGCCATTCAGTCGTGATGTTAAAATTCAGCATGCCAATCTTGAGAAAATGGCCATAATGAGTTTTCTTGTTGGCTTTCCTTCAGAATTTAATACAGCTCGGGCTCAAATTCTTTCAGGTTTTGAACTTCCTTCTGTACATGAAACTTTTGCCCAGGTTCTTCGCACTGAGAGTAGTATTTCCTAGAATTCAACCACCTCCAGTACAATTTTACTGTCACAACGCAACCAAACTCGTCGTCCTTTTCAACCAAGTGGGACTATTGCTAGAGATCAAGGTAACATCATTTGTTATTTTTGTCATGAACCAGGTCATACTCGTCGTCATTATCGAAAGATAAACCGGTTTTCTCAAAATCCTCCATGAGCAAATGTTGCTATAACTCCATCCTCTACAAATTCTGTCTTGGTATCTGCTGAGGAATTTGCTCAATTCATAGTATAAGAAAGCCATACAACAATCTAGAACTAATGAAGTTGAGTCAGGTAATTCAAACTCTTGCCTATTGTCCACCTCATCCAAATGGATTATTGATTCTGGTGCCACAAATCATATGACAGGTAATTCTACTCTGTTTTCATCCTTCCAATCCTCAACTTCTTCTTCTTCCTTTATGACATTAGCTGATGGTACATCATCTGTAGTCCTCTGTTCTGGTTGTGCTAAACCAACATCTTCTATTTCATTATCATCAGTTCTTCATTTACCAAATTTTTCTTTCAATTTGATTTTTGTCAGTCAACTCATCCATTCCTTAAACTGTTGTGTTTCTTTCTATCCTGATCATTATGTTTTTCAGGATCTTACGACGAGGAAGATTATTGGTAAAGTATATGTATTAGCTGGTTTATATGTTCTTGAACAGCCTGTTCATCATTCACTCGAATGTTCTACTTCCGATTTATTTACGACACATTGTCGGTTAGGTCATCCATCCTTATCTTTGTTAAAGTCGTTATATCCCTAATTTCATTCCATGTCTTCGTTAAATTGTGAGTCTTGTCAGTATGCCAAACATCAACGTCGTTCGCTTGGTCCAAGAGTTAACAAACGAGCTAGCTGTCCATTTGCTTTAGTACATACAGATGTTTGGGGTCCTTGTTCTGTTCCTTGTAAGAGTGGTTTTAAGTACTTTGTTACATTTATGGATGATCATTCTCAAGTAACGTGGCTCTATTTACTGAAAAGTCGTTCTGAATTATTTTCTCATTTGTGTGCCTTTTATGCTGAAATTCGCACACAGTTCAATACGTCCATACAATGTTTACGTAGTGACAATGCTAAAGAATATTTATCCCAAACCTTTCAATCATTCATGTCACAAAATGGTATTCTTCACTAGACATCTTGTGTTGACAGACCCTCCCAAAATGGTGTTACTGAACGCAAGAATCGTCATCTTCTTGAAATAGCTTAAGCCCTTCTTTTTCAACACCAAGTTTCATAACAATTTTAGGCTGATGCTGTATCAACTGCTTGTTTTCTAATCAATCATATGCCATCCTCCGTCTTGTCAGGTAATATTCCTTTCAAAGTTTTGTTTCCTACCATGTTCTTGTTCCCTGTACCTCCTCGTATTTTTGGTTGTACGTGTTTTGTTCGAGATGTTCGTCCCCAACTTACCAAATTAGAGCCCAAATCTCTTAAGTGTATATTTTTAGGTTATTCTAGGCTCCAAAAAGGTTATCGTTGTTATTCTCCAGACTTACAGCGCTACTTAGTTTCTATTGATGTTGTTTTTTAGGAAAATGCCCCTTTTTCTCCGTCAACTTCTCATTCATAGTCAGACACACACTTTTCTTATTTACCCTATTGCTGATTCTGTCACATCCACACCTCCTCCTCCTCCGCTTTCTCCAAAGCCTCGATTTGAACGAGTTTATGCTCCTCGTCCAAAAACTAGTGACACATGTCCTGCCATAGTCCCTTCGTCTTCAGATCCTAATCTTGATCTCCTCATTGCTCTTCGAAAAGGTAAACGAACATGCATTCATTCGATTTCCTCTTTTCTTGCTTATACTCATTTGTCTTCATCTAGTCGTTCGTTTATTGCTTCTTTAGATTCCATTTCTATTCCTAAGACTGTTTCTCAGGCTTTATCTCATCTTGGTTGGAAAACGGCAATGATTGACGAGATGACTGCATTAGATACTAATGTTACGTGGACTTTGGTTGATTTACCAACTGGAAAAACTGCTATTGGTTGTAAGTGGGTTTTCAATGTTAAAGTTAATCCTGATGGGTCCATCTCACGAATGAAAGCTCGTCTTGTTGCTAAAGGCTATGCTCAAACATATGGGGTTGATTATTCTAACACCTTCTCTCCTGTTGCTAAACTAACCTCTGTTAGACTATTTATCTCTTTAGTAGCTACATACAATTGGCCATTGTACCAATTAGATATCAAGAATGCATTCTTACACGGCGATTTAAATGAAGAAGTTTACATGGAGCAACCACCAGGATTTGTTGCTCAAGGGAGCATGGGAAAGTATGTAAACTTCAGAAGTCTTTATATAGTCTAAAACAAAGTTTGTGTGCATGGTTTGGAAGGTTTAGTAATGCTATTCTTGAATTTGGGATGCAGAAGAGTACATGTGATCACTCTGTTTTTTATAGGCAGACTAAATTTGGTATCATTCTTTTGGTTGTATATGTTGATGATATTGTCATTACAGGCAGTGATGCTACAGGAATTCAATTTCTTAAATCCTTTTTGCATGCTCAGTTTCAGACAAAGGATTTAGGTGTATTGAAATATGTTTTAGGAATTAAGGTGACTCGAGGAAAGCAAGGTATTTTCTTATCACAGAGGAAATATGTTCTTGATTTATTGACAAAGACTGGGAAGCTTGGAGAAAGGCCGTCTAGTATGCCATTAACACCTGGATCACAACTTATGAAGGATGATAGTGAGTTGTTTTCAGATCTTGAAAAATATAGACGGTTGGTTGGCAAGTTGAACTATCTTATTGTTACTCGGCCAGATATTGCATATTCTGTCAGTGTTGTGAGTCAATTTCTATCTTCTCCTACAGTTAACCATTGAGCTGCTGTAGAGCAGATTCTCTGTTACTTGAAAGGTGCACCTGGTCGTGGGACTGTTTATAGAAATCATGGGCATATTAATATTGAGTGTTTCTTAGATGCAGATTAGGCAGGATCTAAATGTGACAGGAGATCAATCACAGGATATTGTTTATTTTTGGGAGGCAATTTGATATCATGGAAGAGCAAGAAACAGAATGTAGCGTCCAGATCAAGTGTTGAATCAGAATATCGAGCCATGACACAAACAGTATGTGAAGCTGTTTGGATTCAACATCTTATGAATGAGCTTGGATTTAAAACCATGCTATCGGCGCAATTATGGTGTGATAATCAGGCAGCTCTCCATATTGCTTCCAACCCAGTGTTCCATGATCGCACTAAACATATCGAGATGGATTGTCATTTTATTCGGGAAAAGCTTCAACAGAACTTGATTTCTACTGGATTTGTGAAGACTGGTGATTAATTGGGAGATATTTTCACTAAGGCATTTAATGGGGTTTGAATCAAACACATTTGTAACAAGTTTGGGCATGATTGATATTTTTGCACCAACTTGAGGGGGAGTGTTGTGGAATATTAGTGGAGTAGGTATCAATGGAGTGGTATTGATTAGTGGTAAAGTAGGTATTGATTAGTGGTAGAGTAGGTATTTAGTAGTGATTTGAAGTAGGTATCTGTCTCCTAAGATTGTATATAAATACTTTGCCTTATGAATGGAAAATACACAATTCATATATGTAGCAAACTGGCCATCCATATATTCAGTACCATTATCAGTCCTAAGAATCTTGATTTTTGCTTCAAATTGAGTACATATCAATTTATGAAAGTATTGGAAACAAGAAAAAGCCTTATTCATAGATTTAAGCAAGTACACTCAAGTCATACGGGTGCAACAATCAATAAAGGTGACAAACCATCGATTACTAGTTAAGGACATAGTACGGGTAGGATCCCAAACATTAGAGTGAATAACAGACAAAGGATAAGGACTTCTATTATTTCTTAAAGGATAAGTAGTGTTTTGTGTTTGGCCAGTTCACAAGCATCACAAACTAATGTATTAGGTTTGGCCTTTTCAAACAACTGAGGATATAATTTCTCTAAAACAAAAAAGGATGGATGACCTAACCGTCTATGCCATTGTAAGATTTCCTGATTGACATCTTTGCAAAAAACAACATGTCTTGTATTTTCTTGTAATCCCTCTAATAGATATAAGCCATTATGCACTCTACCATTGCCAATCTTCCTCCTGGTTTGTAGATCCTGGAAAACACAATGATGAGGGAAGAATTCAATTTTACAATTTAAGGCTTTAGTAAGAGCACTAACAAACAAGAGATTGATAGGGAATTTAGGGATATGAAGGACTGATGAGAGTTGAAAGTTTGGTATACAAACAATAGAACCTGAACCAGAAACTGAGGCTAAGGAACCATCAGCAAGGGTTACAGTTTCTGATATTGGATAGGAAGAATACTAATGAAAGTCTTTTAATGATCCTGTCATGTGTCTATTTGCACTTGTGTCAATAATCCAAAAATTAGAGTGAGTAGTGTAGGCAATACCTGATTGGACACAATTAGAAGTGGAACTATAAGGAGTCCCAAGCTAAGAAAGGAGTTGTTTAAGATGTTAAATCTCATTAGAAGATAGCACATGAGGAATTTCTGTAGTTGTAGTCATGTTGGCCTGAGGTCGTGTAGACTGAAGACGTCTTCCTCCTCTTCCTTTAACTGGCCGGCCATGTAATTTCCAACATGTGTCCTTTGTATGTCTTGACTTCCCACAATAATCACAGTGTAGATGATCTTTTTTCCAAAATTACTAGCTAGGGATGTCTCATTAACAGCCATAAATCCAGATTTTTCAAATCATTGCACTTTGCTTGCTTTCTTCTTGTTGTACGTGTGAATAAGCCTGTCGTAGAGCAGGAAATGGGTCTCGTCCAAGTATTTGAACTCGGATTTGATCAAAATCAGAGTTTAAGCCAGCCAAGAAGTCATACACACATTCCTTCTCTCTCATTTTTTGAAATTTTGCAGAATCATTAGGACATTCTGCTTTAAACTCCTTATAATAATCAAGCTCTTGCCATAATCCACTCATTTCAACAAAGTATTGAGCAACCGATAATGCTCCTTGTCTCAAGTTATGAATTTTATTTCAAAGCTCATAAATTAAGGCATCATTACCAATTTAAGAGTAAGTGATTGAAGCCACAGTCCAAATAGCAACAACAGTTTTGTATAAAAGGTAGCCTCTAGCAATATGTGGTTGCATTGATTTTAACAACCATGACATGACAAAATAATTCTTACAAGTCCATTTGTCAAGGGCAGCTCCTCCTTGTTCAAGTCTTTGTCGATCCCCAGTTTGTAATTTCCTGGCTCTAATAGAGTGGAGACAGGAGGTAGACCATGCGAGGTAGTTGGTTTCATCTAGTTTGACATAGCTAATTTGTCAAGCAGGATTGTCTAAGACAATTTTTGTATCAGTTGGTTCGGGTTTGATCTCAGTAGCATCCTTGTGTCCATTTTGTAAAGAACCAGGTACAAAACAATACCCTTGAAAAAGGATAAAAAAGGGGACAATTATAGAAGGAATGGTGTCTGAAGAAGCCGAATTAGGGTCTGGTTTTGTTAAGGAAAAAAAAAGATGAAGGAGATTGGGTACATGCACCGGCGTGCGCGTGAAAGAAGCACTGATTCTTAAGGAGGCGCGTGAGATCATGCGCAGTGGTTTTTGTGACCGGACAGACAGCGAAGGCTGGTCGGCGGTGGATCCTTCAGGCGGGAAGGGCGGTGACACAAAAAACTTGTTGGAAAAGAGGATCCCCAGAAACCCTAATTGTGATTAAGGCTAAGATTTAAGCAAATAATTTAAGAATTCTTTGATTTAGCTAGATTATTTCCTATATATTTATTTCCTAGTTTATATAGTAACTTGTATATAAATAGATTGTAATCATTCTATTATTTGTATGAAAATATAACAACAATACTTTCATCACATGGTATCAGAGCGGGTTTGGCTGGTTTAGCAGCTGTATTTTTTCCAGCCACCGTTCGTTTTCCGGCCACCATTTTCCGGCCACATTTTCCGGCAACCGTTTTTCTGGCCACGTTTTTCGGCCACCGTTTTTTCGGCCACATTTTCCGGCCATCCGTTTTCCGGCCACCGTCCGTTTTCCGGAACTCATTTTCCAACCGCCGTTTTCCGGTCACTTTCTCCAGCCACCATCCGTTTTCCGGCATATTTTGTGACGATTTGGTGTTATGGGGGATTCTAAGTTTGTCACTACCTTACTACCGGTGACTACTAGAATCACTGATGATAAACTAACCAGTACAAATTATCTTGATTGGAGTAAAACGGTTCGTGTCCACCTTCGGAGTATTGAGAAAGATGATCACTTAACGTGTGATCCACCTACCGATGAGACTCGTACTATATGGTTACGTGATGATGCT
>CANYBF011594892.1:0-15680 GCA_948192965.1 Dalechampia spathulata | reverse complement strand
AAATGCATGTCAATCTGCATCCGAACTGAACACTCCAATAAAGCAAATGCATGTCAAAACAGATTAAAACCAAATACTTACAATATTTTGGAGGCATTTCATTCGCTTCTCTTACATTCCAATCGGTACCCATCGTGATTTGATTCCTTCAACAATTCTTCCTCCCAAGATTATTGAAATTCTTTTGAAAGCTCAATCAACAAAAGCCAAATAATTTATTTTCAAAGCAGTCACTATGTTTTTCTATTTGTTTCGAGATTATGTTAAAATTATGTCAATCAATTTTGTTTCTACGAATGAAGTTAGGGATTTCGGGGGTTTAGGTTAAAAGTGAATAGGTTAGAATATCATGTAAAATATAGGAAAGTTAAAATAATTTAGGGTTATTTAATTTTATTTAATTTGTAAAATTATGTGCCACGTCATCTACAAAAATGCTATGTTATCATTACGTGCCAATCAACCTTCCACACGTGCTAGAAAGGATAATATTCGATGAATATTCCATTCACGATTTGCCACGTATGCATTACATGCTCAGAAAACCTCCCGGTGAAACAAAATTGAAGTTTAGGTATTGAAAAGAAAAAAATTGAAAATTAGTGATCATTTTGAAAACCGTCCTAAAAACAGTGTCATTTGGTATTATGGACCCTTATATGTTAGCTCGATTTCACTTGTTCCATCTTCTTCGATGCTGTTGGTGGTGCAGCCCTCGAAGGTGATCGTCGGCGAAAGGGGGTCGGAGCCCGGCAACCCCGATGTTGGTTCTGCCACTTGCTGTCCTCAAGCCAAACAAAGCGTGTATATATCTACATACATACATTAAAGGGAACACATACGTCATGAATAATCATGTTTTATCAATTAAGTCCCCCCTAAAAGCAAATATCTGACAAGCCTGAAAGCGATTAGGTTAATCATTACCTGCTTAATTGAAAATTTCCCAAGAATTACATATTATAATTCATGCCCTCATAGATATATTATG
Source organism: Dalechampia spathulata (assembly GCA_948192965.1). NCBI lineage: Eukaryota > Viridiplantae > Streptophyta > Magnoliopsida > Malpighiales > Euphorbiaceae > Dalechampia > Dalechampia spathulata. The sequence continues at coordinate 14,689 of CANYBF011594892.1, read as the reverse complement.
TTAACCTAAATTATTTTTTTAATCCAAATAATATAAAAATAATTCTAATTTCTTCATTGATTAATTTATGCATCATTATATTCTTAATGTGTCATTTATTTGATTTTTTTGACATATTTTTTTTAAAATTAACATCTTATTTTACACTATAATCTATATAATATAAGATAACTAATTCATAATATAATTTCATCTATCATTAAAATAATTTAAATTAATTTATTCAGCCTTATATATCTTAACTTTTTATTTTTCATTTATAAAGGAAAAAATAATGATGAAAAAAGCCTTGTTTATGCATTTATTTAATTTTTTACATTTGATCTTACATTTTTAGATGTTACTATTTACTTGAAAATTTTACAATAAACATTATTTAAATATAAAAAATATTATCATAATAGTATAAGAAAGGATAAATACTTTTATTTCAAATCAAACATTTCGTTATAATTATATTATATTATATTAATATAATATTAATAATTATAATATAATATTAATAATATAATATTAAAAGATAAATATCTATTATATATATATATAGATTATAATTAATTAATTAAATTAAATATTAAATGTATATTGATAACTTATATTGAATATTCATATTAAGGATTATAGTGTATTTAATATTAAGTTATATTATTAACAATAAATAAATTATTTATATTAAAATATTAATAAATTATTATTTTATATTAATTAAGTAAAATTATAATTATAGATACGTATATAATTTTGTTAATAAATCTTTATTAATTAATGGCAGGTGCAACAGAGCAATGACGACAATTAGGAGCAGAGAAGTTTGAAAGGGCGCCAAGCGGCACCATTGAAGGTTGATTCTGGAACAGAAGCCATAATAAGTATTTGTCATTAATTAACTAATTAATTAATTGGGTTAATGATTCACCAAATGCTTTGCTTGACTGCTTTGTCTGGTCTACATGTTGGTTGCTGCCTTGGCCTGCACCTTTAATTTTGGGGGGCTGGGTTTAAGGGGACCCAAGTCCCCAAATGGAGGGATTAAGTATACTTTTAATTAATTAATTTTCCATTAACTTAATGCTAACTGCAGGTCAATTATTAAGCTTTTGATTTAATGGTTGGGGATCCTTCCTTTACTTTAATTGGAAATTATAGCATTGCTTTTTTCTTAAGAAAGTAATATCATAGACAAACTTCACAATTATTTGATGAACAATTATCTATTAATTCATTAAAAAAAATGATTAACAATGGATACTAATTTTGGATTTTAAATTTTCTTTAATATTTTTAAAATTAATTTATGTTCTCATAACTTGATTTATATGTTTTTGTCACAATAATATCTTGAAATGATTAAATTAATTTTATTGAAATTCATAGCACAACAAGCATATATTATTGTAAAATAAATCAATTTCAAAATATCATAAACATATTCTCATAAGAACACCCATAAATTTGATTAATTATTCTCAATGCATATGACGAAAAAATAAATTAAAATCATCAACTTTAACAAAATATAAATACATTTAACTAAAAACTTGTATAAAATGTAACATCTTTATAATACAATATGATATTATATAACAATAGTATGATGTGTTATTTTTATCTAATTTATAGGTTTATTAATCTAATTAATGCGAGTATGCAATTGTACGGTTGAATTAAATAAAACACAACCCCCAAAACCATATGCATGTCTTTATATTGGATGACCAACTCCTATTTAATTATCCCATATAATATATATAACATATATATGCATATATATATATATATATATATATATATATATATATATATATGTCAATTAACTAAAATAACCGGCAATTAATTATTTATGATTAATTTGGACAGCTTGTCTATTTCCTAAAGAATGAATTAAACCTTAGAGGGTTTTATTTATTTATTTGTTTGTTTGTTTTGGTCCCTCAGTTATCCTTTTTTAATATAATAAAGCTATTCATGCTTATGGAAATTATTTGGTTAAGCTATTGATCCTAAGTTTATATTTAATTTTCTTTGAGAAAGAGATATTAATTCCCAAGTCTTAAGAGTATTTTTACCAGTTAATTCTCATAGTGAAAACTAGAAAAATGTGCAAGCGATTCGATTTTTAAAATCAAATTGAATTAAATATTAATATAGATTGATTTAATTTAATTTTTTATTTATTTATGAATTAATTTAATTTTTTTAAAAAAATTTCAATTTAATTAAATTAAACTTAACAAAATTAATCAATTTGATTTAATTTTTTGATATCAACCAAAATATGCTCCACTCTCATCAAAATTTTTGTTTATATTCTAACATAATAGTTAGATAAAATTGTTGAATTCAATGTATAAATCAATGTATTTGATTGCATGATTATTATCTCTTGCTTTCATTGAACATTTAATTATTTTTATTATTTCATTCTTTCCTTTTATTATTTGTACAGTGTATTTTACATAAAAATTATTATATAGAAAATATTTTTGAATTTTTTATATTATTATTTTCAACTAGTATTTAGATGGTTCTGTTTGAGTCATACGAGATAAAATTCTCATATACAATTCTCAAATTAATTATTACTATATAAAAAATTTTCTCTTTCTTATTTACAAGACGTTAATTGGTTGGATTCATATATAAAAATATGATTCGAATGTTCATTCATAACCTTTATTAGTGGTAAGTAAAAGTTCATTTTCTATGTAATTAAATTTTTTTTAAAATTTTATACAACAAGATGTGAAAGGCAAATATTAAAATTAGGATAATTACAAATCTAACATTGTAAAGATGATTTAAAAAGTATTTGAAATTTTAATATTCAAAAATATAATAATAAAAAAATTCAATGCAAAATAAGTATAGTTTAGCTTTTTTTTAAAATACAAATTATTTGATATTCAATGTTAATTATTGATTATTATGAAAAATTATTTTATGAAAATGATCAAATTTGTTATATCGATTATTCTGAATCTAAGTTTTATGTAAATTCTTCAAAAAAAATGATAAAATTTTTCAATATCAATAATTTCATAAACACATACAAAATTAAACTAAAAACATCTTTAAAATAATTCAATATATTTATTCATGAAGTTAGTTTGATTGTTAATATATATTTAATTTTTTTCCTTGTAAAATTTATTTAATATTTAACATTAATATGAGAAATGATTATGTAAAAATAATCAAATTAGTGAAAGTGATTAATTTGAATTACGTAAAATTTTAAAATATGATAAAAACTTTTCAATATTAATAAATTCATAAACTTATCGGATATAACTGGAATCAGAAATATTTTTAAAAATAGAATGATTTTATTCTATGAAATCAGCATATTATTAATATATTTACTTTTTTTGGTTTGTTTGTTTAAGATAAATGAAAAGAAGAAACAAGGCATGCATGAAAGTAGGAAATCTTTGTTCTTGTATTATATAAACATATATGAATCATAGTCAGATAAATGGACTATATATATATATATATATATATATATATACACACACACACATTATTACTTGCGAATGAATCAATATTATTGGGTCATCCAAACAAACCCTACATCAGACAGAATCATTACCAAATAAAACCAACACTAGCAGGTGGTTCACCCCCTCCTACTTGTTTAATCCCACAATTAATTACTATGGAATCAACCTTCTTCCATCTTCTATTATACATTCCTTCAAACAAGCGTGTGTATATATATATATATATATAATGTATATAGAAATTGTGTGCACGTTCTAAGCTTTCATGTGGAATCTTGATAAGTGGTTTATAGCTGCAGTTGCTTTTGGCCACATACATCGCGTCTGCTTTTCCCCTTTTTGCTTTTTTTTTTTTGAATAATATTTCTCAGTTTCTGATTGGTCGTTCTATGAAACAACATATTAATGAATTATGATATTGATGTAATAAATGTATAAATATATTATTATTTTCAAACTTTGTTTAATACTTTAAATATAAGTTTCAAAAATCTAAATTTATTAATATTCAATGATCATAATTATTAAATAAATATTTTAATACATTTATAATTGAAGATATTAAAAATTTATTTAAATTATCAGATAAAATTTAAGAATAATTTTATATTTTTAATATATTTTATACAAATACTTTATACATAAATATTTTTATTTAATATATCAAGTTTTTTTGAAAAATTATTGGATTTAAAATTTTAAATTATTAAATAAGGTATAAAAAATAGTTTAAAATCCTTAATAGATTTAATATATATTTAATATTTAGAATCTAATAAACATTGATATATGAAAGCATTTTAAAGATATAAAAATATAGATGAGATAGTTTAAATATTTTTCAGAATTATTATTATGATTATTAGTTATTTTTACAATATTGATTAAATGAAAAAAACAATAAAGCAAGGTTTCCTTTTATACACGAAGATAATCAAAAAAGATTGACGGTTGAATATCAATTGATTTCTTACGTTCACATGAAGATGGTGACGAGATTTGCAGCAGTTTTCAAGTCAAATTTGCATTTGAATTCCACTTTTTTTTTTATTTTAAAATACATACAATATTTTTAATATATTCACATTAAAACAATGACCAAATGGTTAATATTTTTATTAATTAATTATGACCGAGACTTTTATTCTCAACATGAAATTAACTATATAATATGGGAGTCATAAATAATTAGAAAATATAACAAATTAAAATTAGAATTTTAATTGAAGATTTTTCTTAACATTATTTATAATGCGATGGAGATAAGAAGAAGAAGAGATGGGGGGAAGTGGGTGAGCATGAGCATGCATCCTACGAACCAAAGGAGAAGTTCAACTTGAATAGGGATTTAAGCCACTTGGGTACACTCCAACATGCACCATTATCCTTAAACAATTTTGTTTACCATATTTGTATTTTAAAATCTTCCTTAATTCATTATTTAATTTATTTTTAATTAATGAAATCAAATTAAAATTGAATCAAAATAATACATTTCATTGTTTCACAGCCAATCAAAAATTAAAAAGGTTAGAAAAGCAAGGGTGTGAAATTATGACAGGGGGGGGGGGGGGAGGGGAGTCAAAGAAGAAAAGGTCAAAATACGCAACGCTAGGCGTCGCTAAATAAGAGGGGACAAACAGCCGCTACCAGGTTGTCCCCAACCTCACCTAATGTAAGCCACTTCTCACCTTTTGTCACCCCCTCCTTTTAATTTCAATTCAATTCCAATACCCAATATATATATATATATAATAAAAGTAATAAAACATCGTCACCAATGCCCATGTCACGGATTTGTTTATACGTACAAATAAAGAAAATGTATGCAAAGAAATCCATTCTCTAAAATTCAATCATTTTCTTCTGGTTGTTATGCCGTGTAATTAAAAGTATTTTGTTTTATATTGTTGTATAATGAATTGGATAAAATAAAAATTATATTAAATTAAATGAAATTTTTAATTGTGGAAAAAATTATCATTATTATATAATTTATCAATATTAAATTATTTATATATTATTATTAGTGGAAATTTTTATTTTGATTAATTTGGTAGTTAATATTTAATTATATATTGCCAATCGGACTGTCATACACATACAAATTACAAAGTCCACGTCTGCTAAATCCACGTTACTATTTTTAAATCTAAAAATAATCAGAACAGACTGATCCCTACCTACCATTAAAATATTCATAAGCTTCCTTCAACATCTCCTGCCTATGTGTGTGTGTGTATATATATATCTCCATCTATCTACATATATATATATATATAACAGGCACAACCCTCACCCATGATCATAGCTCCATAGCTCCAAGAAAAACTAAAAATACACAAAATCATATCCAAGTTATCTGATTCGTAGTCATACAGTTTCTTGGATTACTTCTTGCCGTGCAAGAAAGGAAGAATGGTAGTGCCTTCTGCAACTCCAATGCGTACCAGGAAAACCAAAGCAGTGGGGATTCCTACCATTGATCTTTCTCTTAACAGGTCAACAGTATCTGAATTGATCGTGGGAGCCTGCGAAGACTATGGATTTTTCAAGGTGGTTAACCATTGCGTTGATAAGCGAGTGGTCGGGAGACTAGAAGAAGAAGGTGATAATTTTTTCTCAAAACCAGCTCGAGAAAAGCGAAGAGCTGGACCTGCAAGTCCTTTTGGATATGGCTGCAAGAACATAGGTTGTAATGGCGACGTGGGCGAGCTTGAATATCTTCTTCTTCAAACTAATCCTGTCCCCATTTCTGAAAGATCCGACACCATCTCTAACGACCCTACTAAATTCAGGTAAACCATTCATCAAAAACACCCATTGCATCATCATCATCATCATCATCCTTTTCGCTAGCCATTGCATGATCAAGAAAGAACAAGAAAACTTCCTTTTTCGAACAAGAAAAGTTGATAAGATGAAATATTAAAAAAAAAAAAAAAAGAAAGGGTTTGGGTTTCTGTTCGTTCAGTATGATACAATCGGCGGGGTTTAGGCTTAGATTGTGCCGAGTTTAATTCCATGCTATCGCCCCAACTGGGCCGCTAGATAAGATAATAATATTAATTTAATTTTTAAATGTTAAATATCCTATATAATATATGATACTTAATTAAAATTAATATATATAATTATATTATGAAATATTAAATGCTTGATATCCTAGGAAAAAGACTTACAAAAAAAAAAGAAATAATTTCTTTTATTTATTTAATGTTTTTGTTGGGTGTTCAAATTTATTATGCTCAACAGTCTTATCCCATTAATTATAATATAATGTCTAATTAACTTGTTCAATTATTTTAATGTCAAGAGTTATCTAGTTTCATGGTGTATTATTATAGTATCTATTCCCCACCTTTACTTTTCATGTATGCAACTAACCCAATGTTGTTTTCATCATAAGATGTCATAAAACACATACACACATATATTATATAGTTTTTTTTTTAATTATTTTGTTCAAGTAATTTTGAATCTTTAAATTCACGAAAATAAATAAGAATTTTTGACCTTCTAGAAATGAAATTAAGCAGAACACGTGCGAAGAATCCTATCTCTTTGAATGTGAAGAACAACTAGATTTTTTAATATTTTATTTATATGAAAACGTAAATTAGATTTAAATAATAAAATCAACGATTTTTGCAACATTACATGCTGTTTTTTCATGGGATATATATTGTACCAATAAATTAATATTTTTAAAAATTTAACATATTTTCTTTAGTTAATGTGTATAAATTATAGTTTGAAATTCCAATAAATATACTCATATAAATTTTATTTTAGGTTTCATAATGTTTAAAATGTTTCATTTACTTTATATAGTTAATTAAGTAATTTTATATTTTAAAACTCGTACGTTGTCATTCTCGAAACATTTTAATCGATGGGTTTTAATTTTTAATAGAAATACTTCATATATATTTTATAATTTCCACATACATTAAATGAAAAAATAATAAAATAAAATTATAAAAATGGCATAAAAAAAAAGGAGAACTGCATGTAATTGGACAAAGGAGTCAAAGGAGAAAAAAAAGATAGAATCTTTCCTATTCAGGGGAAAACCATTTTTACCGAAATTTGAAGCAGTACGTGTGAATCCCATTCTTTACCACTTTAGGCATAGTGCCCGACGTTCTGTTGATCCGTATCGTTTAGGCCGATTCGGACGGTCCAATTAAAAGCCTCGATCCCTTTTTCCATGTAGTCATGATATGTGAGACATCGTACGATGGGAGGAGTCATGTTATTGCTGAACATGTTACAGGACTTCTTGGATTTTCTTCCCCCCCAAATCTGTCGGTAGAGTGAATCCCGGCGAGTTAATATTACCCACATTTATTAAATTGTTATTTCTGATTTTAAAATTTGGGTTTTATTTATTTATAATTATCTGTTAATAGATATTAAGAAGAATAAAAGATCTTCAATAAGTAATGAATCTTGAAATATTATTTCTAAATCTTTTCATCAAATTTATCTATATCAGAATTACTTGGTAATGATCCATAAGTTTGATGGATTTATCATGATATCAATATATGAATTGATATGGAAGTTTAGATGAATAAAAATTTTAGAGCAATTTTTGTTTGTTATGATGGGACGAGGCTTGCAGAGGGATGTGACATGCTCTATCGTATTCTCGATATTTTTTCACAAGCAGGGAAGCTCAGGCAAAGTGGTTGATCATTGATTGCATGAATGTGATCGAAATTATAATGACGGGAAAACTAGAAATTTCTCAAAGAAATTGATGCCCCTCCAGTCAAATCGACAATTACACTAACTTTACTGTGAATATTTGCAGTTGTGCTGTGAATGATTACATAGAAGAAGTAAGAGAATTGGCATGTGAGATTCTTGATCTACTGGGAGAAGCATTATGGGTGGAAGATAGGTTGGTGTTCAGTAGATTAATCAGAGACATTAATAATGATTCAGTGTTTAGGCTAAATTACTACCCAGCTAAGGTCGAACATATTATTAAGGATTGGGACCCATCACCCAACAGAATTGGATTTGGTGAGCATTCTGATCCTCAGATTTTGACCATCTTACGATCCAACGATGTTGCTGGCCTCCAAATCCGTCTGCCCGATGGCTTCTGGGTCCCTGTTCCTCCTGATCCCACCGCCTTCTTCGTCATCGTTGGCGACGCCTTACAGGTTGGTTAATTATTTTAATCAAAATCACTTTATCGTGAATTTGAATTCTGGAAATGGAACATGAATGCTGGTTGGTTCTAGGTTTTGACAAATGGACGGGCGAAGAGCGTGAGACACAGGGCAATGGCGAACGCTGAGAAGCCAAGACTGTCGATGATGTACTTCGGGGCTCCGCCGCTGAATGCATGGATATGTCCTCTGCGGGAGATGGTTTCGCCGCAGAATCCTAGTCGATACAGGCCCTTCACTTGGGGTGAGTATAAGAAAGCTGCATATGCTCTACGGTTGGAAGATTCCAGGCTTGATTTGTTCAAGATTCATGACAGGATTTCTTCACAATGATGCAGTAGCGACAAAATCACACCTGTTTGTATTAGCTTGAATGGCAGGCTAGATATAGTTCAATTCTGATCCATTATACTGTCTATAGAATGCATCCAGGTTAACAAAATGGGAAAGTTATTTTCAAAATTCAAATTAATTTTGCTCTGTAGATATATACCCCCACAATATAAACTATGAATGAAACCATTCAGAGCGATGGTCTATTCCCTGCCTTTGGGATTTCTCTACGAAGCAGACAGTCCTGTAAGAAGAAGAAGAAGAAGAAGAAGAAGAGGGGAACGTAGAGACATGATATGCATTGCCAAGTGACCCAACAACTGGGTTGAACTTGAAGACGGCTGTAATATCAGATGATTAGCTATCAGAATCCAGGTAGAAAGTTGCAATCCAACGCACTCGTACGTTGATTAAATTGGATTACCCAACCACTCTAAACTTAGACCCGCAAACATCTCTACATTGACCATATCTTCCATTCTTCATAATTAAACTCCATGTTACCATCACAACTTATAATCTAATAATATCTAAATTTTGATTTTAAAAAAAAAGAAAAAGACTGGAAACTCTCTTCCACCTGTCTTTTTCATTGTCGGTAGGGATAGAGAGAGTACCCCCACATCCTAGAATGATTATAAAAATGTGGATTAAGGTTTTCTTGAATTTAGATAAATATAATGGATACGTTAATAATATTACTACATTTATAATTCTATATGTATACGGATAATAATAAAATAAATATATTAACAGAACTATATCAAAACTGTAAATATGAAGAAATCAATTATTTCAACGTAAAACAGAAATAAGTATATATAGATTGATTTATATTCTTTAGAATTTTAATCAATAATAAATGAAACACTAAGACAGTTTTACTTATGAAGGAAGTGTTGAGTTGGGGCAGAATCATAATGTTATCTAAAAAGGGCAATTATTAATGAGATACGAAGAATAGAATGAAATGGAAAAGGACAGATAAAAGGAGGAGAGGAGTTACCAAGCTCAAATGTCTTTTGTCTTACCAAATTTAGAAACCTCTCTTCCTTTTCATTCTTTCCAAATAAAGCAACCTTTTACTATTTCAAAATCATCATATATATCTTTCTTTCTGTGTTCTCAATATTATAACTTCCATCTTCTTCTTCTTACATTGTGATGACTCCATAATTACACTCATTTCTTTCTTTTTATAATTAAATAGATAAATTCAATTTCATATTTTTTATGCTAAACTCTGTCATAAATAATTTCATCATAGAAAATAATAAAATTCATGATATACTATTAATTATAATTTATACCATGCTTAAGTATTCTCTCTTTTTTTTTCAGATTTTAAGCACAAATATATGAAAAAAAACTTAGGTAATTCATTATTATAAAAATAATTAATTTTACTTTTTTTGCAATAATATTGAATAATTTTTATATTTTTATAAAATTATTTTTTTTCATATTAAATATACATTAAATATATATTCAAAATTCTAAAAGAATTTTATACTAAACATGTTTGAAAAATATTATTTTTTATAAATATTTTTGAAAATCAGTTATGTTTCAATTTAACATATATTTTTGTAAATTCCTTTTCTGTGTTTGGCCTTTTTGAAAATTTTCCTTCAAGTAATTAATTAAAGTTATATGATATTCGTTTTAATAGCTGAATTAAGAGTTTATTTGATATTATTTTGTAGATAAAAACTATTTTTTAATTATTTTAAATTAATTGTATATTTTAAATTATTTTAAAAATAAATTTATTTCTATTCTTTTTCTAAGTGATATTTTTTCAAACGAATTTTTTTTTTAAAAAAAAGATAAGCATCGTGGCCAAACTCATAGCATGAAAAGAAGATGACATTTTTTCAAATTTATTCAAAAATGAAAATAATTTATAAAAAAATATCTGATTTTTTGAAAATATATAAAAATAATGAATTTTTAAAAAATATTTATAAAAATAACTCCTTTAAAGTTTACAATTAATCTATTTTTAGTTTAGTTTAAGTTGTAAAGAAATTTATTTCAAGTGTTAATTAAGATTTATTATAAATTTATCATAAAAAAGAGTATTATTTTTATAAAAAATTATTTAAATATTATTTACAAAATAACAAATATACCCCGCTCTTTGAAGGCCTGAGACTTGTTTAAAATGCCCAAAAAGCTTCTCAGGCCCAATAAATGTTATGTGCATTGTGGATTTTTATTTTTAAAAATTTCATGTTTTTAATTGTAAGAAGAATTATCCTCATATCATTTTTATATATTATTGAATTAATTTTTATCATATTTATGTTTTATTTTTAAACTTATTAATTTTAATTAAATAAATTTCAATAATTTCAAATATTCCTTTCTTTCTCCTTTTATATATTTTTTTGTCTTCTTTCTCTTTTGTTTTTTTCCTCTACTTCCCTTTTTTCTATTTTCTGCTGCTTCTTCATTTATTATTTATTATTTTCTTTTTCTTCATTTTCTACTGTTTTCTATTTTATTTTTTTCTTCTTCTGTTGTATTCTTTATTCTTTTTCTATTGTGTTCCTTATTCTTTTTTTTTTCTTCTTTTTTCATTGAATTCATTATATTTATTTAATTTTATTTCACGATAAATATTTTAAAATAAATATATTATATTATACTAACATATGATATATATTGATAAATAAATAAATATTATATATATTATTTATTAATATATCATAGTAAATATATTTATATCATATATAAATATATTTTTATTATATAATGTATATTTATTTACCAATATATAATATATAATAGTAAATAAATAAATATTTATTTATTTATTTATATTAACTACAACTAAGCTATATACACAATAAATAATCAATAAAATATAAAAATATAAAAAATTCTTATAATAAAAAATTAAAAGTATAAAGAATTAAATAGACAAAAAATAATAATAATTAAAATCATTTAAATAGTCCATAATAGTATAGTATAGTAGCATGCATGTTTTTAGGGAATTTAAGTATGTTCAGATTCGAACCTCCATCTTTGCTTCTGATGAACTTCTAGGGGAGTTCAAGTAGGTCCGGATTCCAACCTCCATCCCGGCTTAGGACGGATGATTGTTAAAAAAAAATCATTTAAAGAATAACAAGAAATAAATGAACTTATTGCTAGTTAGATCTCTACCCGTAGATGCAAGTATTGAGACTGGCCCTAACCTACAAATAGAATAGAGGTCTTGGTAATGGAGTGAAGAAAAGGTACAATCTTTCCTGACCCGGACCCGTTGGAATAGGTATCTCAGCCTTCTATATTGATTATCCAATTTTGCTCTATATACTACGACTCTTCTTTATTTATCTCTTGTAGCGAAAGAAATATGCTTCAACTTTGCTTGTGAAAGAAAGAGGACGATTAAGAGATAACAGAAAAATGGAAGAAAATAAACACATGAAAGGATAAATTAATAATTATATAATTTTTAATAATAATAATTTAAATATAAAATCAAATTACTATTAATTTAAACAAGCATAAAAATTGATATTTGTTATAATTTCTCTTAATTTTTATATTTAAAGCTTGAATATCCATCAACTGGACTAGTTTCATATATGATCAAATCGTGGTTTAGATTTAATTAATGATTCAAAAAAATTTTCATAAAATTAAATAAAAAATTTTAAAATTGATTTTAAAATCTTCAAATCGAAATATAAAATTGATCTTTTAATATTTTTTTTGATTAATTTAATTTTCATATCAAAAATTTCAATTTTTTCATTGTTTTTAACTAAAAATTTTAAATCAAAATTTATTATTAATTATATTCAATATTTTGTTTGATCTATGATTTTTCTCTCAAGGTTCTAGTGAATCTAATGTATTGAATTATCAAATTTATGAAGATTAAGATTGATTCAGATGTTTGATATAATTTTTTTTAGAATTTTTAATAATTATTTTAAAATATTTGATTAATTTTTGATCGAGATTAGCTTATAATTGTTTAAATAATTAATAATAATTGTTTAGAAAAATTTCATTCTATCATTTTTTTTATTAGCTACTAGCTTATTATAATTTTTTCTTTTTTTTAGAACATTATATCATTCTTGAAAATTATATTAATAAGTTTTAAAATAAAACTTAAGATGATTATTTTTTAAAAGATTAATAAAATGTAAAAATATATTTAAATTAAATAAATTTAATTAATTATAGTAGCATATAATTTTTTTTTAAAATATTAAATGTTGAAATTTAAACATCAATATACAATATTCAAATAATTGTTACGTTTTTTAGAAAATTAAATTTATTATAATCTTAATAATTGAACATATTGAAAAATTATATATAATATTAAAATAGTACATGTTATTAATAATCATTTTACATTTAAACAACTAACAATAATTATCAAGTTAAACCAATCAAGTTAAACCAAACAAGTTAAACCAAACAAGTTCTTATTCTAATCAATAAGTGTTTTAAATGTTTTTATCCATGAATATATTCTGTTAGAGTAATTATATTTTTCCGATTTTTTTCTTTTTTCAACTTTAATTTGATATATTTCTTTTTTTAAAAGAGTATAATTCTATCTAAGAGTATTATTGTTCTTGTATTCAAATTATCTCATGCATTAATATCTGATTTAATGAAATATTAATTATTAAGAAAAAAAGAAAATTTACGGTTTGCTATATTGCAAATAATGACCATGACTTTTACCTATATTTTTTCCCTTATTATAATGTTCTTTTAAGCATTGTTTTTATATTTTTCCCTTCAAACATAAGTATACAATATAGTATTTCATGCATTATTCACATTCTCATTACATCATACTCTTATATTTTATATTTAGCATAATTTCATACATTTTCTTACATATTTTGAATATATTAAATTGGTGGATTATGATGAAATCAGGTATTATGAATATATTAAATGAAAAATATAAATTGAATATTTTAAGGATTAAAATGAGTTAGTGTAATATGAAGAGATTTGACACTGAGGTATATTTAATTAAATAAAGGATTTAAATATCCTAAAAAATAAAATAAGGATTTATGGAATGGTTAATGGAAGTAATTAAGAGAAATTTAATTGAGTGAATAAGATTAAGATAAGAAGTATGGTTAATGGAAGTGGTTGAGTAAATTATTGAATGTGTATGATAAATAATAATAAGGTATGTGAATAGTATGATAAGAAAATATCATTAAGTCATACGTCCTAAATAATAAATACGTAATTAATACGTTGATATTAATTGGTTAATATTAATACTAAGGTATCAAATGATTTATAAAGGATAATAATATGATTAAATAACTTGAGGATCAAGTAATGAAATAATCATATAATTATAATTATATGATTATGGTAAATATTTAAGAAATGTTATATTAATGAAGAAGAGAATTATAATTAAGTAAATGATATGAATAGTGAACATGGAATAGTAATTATATGAATAGTGATACAAAAATAATTAATAAGATGATTTTTCTTAGAAATAATAATATAAGATAAATGAATAAAATTGATAAGAGATTTATTTAAATACAAGTAATATATGGAATGTTATGAATAATAAATGATTATTAAAGAATGCAAAGTATTAATTAAGATAATCATTTATTATGAATTAGGTGGAAA
>CANYBF011594891.1:0-24418 GCA_948192965.1 Dalechampia spathulata | reverse complement strand
AAAATAATATTTATCTTTCAATTAAAATTAAAAAAGTAATACTTATCTTCATGTAAATTTTAAAAAATAATATTTATCTTTGAATTATTACAATTAAAAGGGAGAGGGGTAGACTTGTATTTTCACTTCCCCCCTCCTCTTTTAATATATATATGATTTTGTGTCTATAAAAAGATCATGACCAATTTTTTAAAACTTAAGTATACATAAATTTTGCATTTTTCTTAAATTTTATTCATATTTTAGATAGTGCAAAGTTAAGTCGTATAAATTTATATTATGTAAACTAGCTATATCATCTTCATCCATATCTATTTATTATATTTGATATAATTAAAATATGTGATGAAGTAAAATTTTAGATTTTAAAGTGTATAATAGATTTGAAATTTGATTAAAATGTTAGATATAGATTGGTATATTATATTCACATACTATGAAAACCAAAATATTAATTAGCTGAATTTTAGAAGGAGAAAACATAATATTATGAATTTTTTGGAAATTAGATTTTCTTTAAATGAACAATATATCTATAAGCAAAAAACCCATTTGATTTAAATTATTGAGAAGGAGAGCAGGAACATGATGGATGGAGGTGGTATTTGATCAAGGGAGAAGCATACAACCTTATCTTATTCTAAAACAGGATGGAGATGGTTTCTAGCTTATATTATATTATATACAAATATCAACAAAATGGTTGTATGAATAAGACCCATGCAATATAATTCCCATTAATTATTATAAAGTATGAGAAATTACCATATAGACAAATGTGGGTCTCCAATGATTTAATATAATAAAGACTAAACAGCATATGGAATTAATTAATTAAAAAAACTATATCATAGGACTGCCAAGTGGGCAAAAATTTATCCATGTTTGATGGCTTTGTCTCAAGTCTTAAATCTTGACCAAATCACAAACCTTATAATTGTCAAAATGGCTGATTTTATTAAGATTATTATCGAAGAATGTGGCAAACTAATAATGAGTGGTAGTTGGTATGGATTTTCCTTATGGGAAATCTCAGGAGAAAGAGAATATATATACAATAAATATTATATAATATATAATAATATATAATATATCAATGGTCAGTTTTTTTTATATCATGCAACAAAATAAATATAATTTTATTCGACAAATTGCACCACTTTATTATTATTATTATTATTATTATTATTATATAATATATGCATCCATTCAAAATGTGAGACATTTGGTATGAATTTTTAATTTTAATTTTAATTTTAATATCAATTAAAATGTATTAAAATAAAAATAAAATATTTGATATATTATATGGGTATTAGGGCATGCCCCACAAAATAATGTAGTGTATATATATAATATATATAATTCAATAGATACAACTGATGATTAAAAGCCTGAATGAGTTCAAATAATTGCTATGATCCCAAAAGCATGACATCTCTGACCAGGTCACATCCTCTAGATGTCTTATTTATTTATTTTCCTTTAAATTTATTTTTACTACCTTCTTTTAAAAGCGACATCACGCGCAGGGGCCACTCTCATTTATGGATTATAATTATATTCTATTATATAACAATTTAATTACTAATTCAATGCAATTTTGTCATATTTTCTTGCCAAAAGTATTCCAATCATTTTAATTATCTTTCAGTTTATAATACTAATTCCATGTTATTTTTTCCTTTGCTTTTATAAATAATTATAAAA
Organism: Dalechampia spathulata; assembly: GCA_948192965.1. NCBI lineage: Eukaryota > Viridiplantae > Streptophyta > Magnoliopsida > Malpighiales > Euphorbiaceae > Dalechampia > Dalechampia spathulata. Next base: position 22,708 of record CANYBF011594891.1, on the reverse strand, counting down.
ATTATAAAACTTACTTTATATTTATTATATAATTCTTAAATTTACATTAAAATAGTAATTTTAATTTTTTACCATAAATTTACAATGAATTTAAAGTTTAGATTTTTCAAAATTCTATGAACATATGAAAGAGAAAGTTTATCTTCACTTACATCAAAATATAACTTTTATTTGTTAGTCAAATAATAATTAAGGTAAAATAGAGTTAATAATAATAAATTTTTTTATGATGTAAATATTTATTTTACAGGTTCGTTATTAAAGGTAGCTTCTATAAAAAAAAATTAGACTAATAAAATATATAATATTTAAATTTATGATATAAATGTTAGATAATTATATTAAAATTTAAAAATATAATATTTTAAAAGAAGATGAGGCGGAAAAGATATGAAACTAGAGATGTAAAAGGGATTGAATAGAAAAGATAAAAAGGAAAAAGCTTAAGAAAGAATAAAGAAAGGGGGCTGTATAAACACAACAGGGAAGAAAAGTTTTCTTGGAGAAGTAAAAGGGTTGGTCTGATTGTCTGCCTAAGTAAAACATTATTTTTTAAATCATTATTACATAATCCTGAGAAACTCAGACCCAATTTGTTTCTGGTCAAAATCTCTGAAATATCTCCTTCTTCTTCTTCTTCTTCTTCTTCTTCTTCTTCTTCTCTCCATTTTCCCCTTTTTATCTGTTCACACATCACGCCCTAATTTCTCCTCTTAAAGGACTCTTTTGTTTATACTATCTCCTCCCTCTCTGCCACGTGGCTTTTACTCCGTTTCAACCTCCACTCTTTTGGTTGGTGAGTCAGCGGTCTTAAATGCCTCCGTTTTGTTATTAATTTTAAACTATGGTTAGTTAGTTAGTTAGTTAATTAACTCCGTAACTTTGAAAAATTATGTTAATATATTTTATTTTTATTATGTATTAATTAAATATTGATTTTATATTTATCATTATTAGTATATAAATAATAATAATAATAATAATCGATATATAAATAATAATCGATATATAATAATTATTTAGTATTATTTTATTAATGAATTTTATTATATATGAATTATTCATAAAATTCATCTAATAATTTAAATTTTTAGATTGAAATATTTCTTTATATGATATCAAAGTCATTATACTTTAAAGATTTAAAATTCAATGGATAAAATTTTAAATTATTAATTAATTAAACTTAATATAATATAGATATAAATATGTGCATACTCGTATATTTTCAGGTTAAATGATTTCATAATAAATTTATGATTATACATGATAAATTTAATTTATTTTAAAAAATAGTGATGAGATTATAACATAAGATTTGTGGAATATTAGTGAAAAATAAAACATGATGATATGGTTGGAATTAAGAAGAAGGAAATAAAAAAAAAGAAAGATAATAATGATGTTTGGTAGTATCACAATAATCATGGGAGGGTGGGTAATACTGATGATGTTGATGATAATGTAGGATAGGAATGCAATAATTTAAAGAGGAGAGTGATAAGAGGGGAAAATGAGAAGAAGAAAAAGTCAAATACAACAACATGGCAACATGATCGCAGCCCCATTGGATTAGTAGTTATCATTTCACCCATATTATTTGTTTTGGCCATCCCCCCCTCTTCTTTGTTCGGTGAGAACACAATTATTTGAATGATTGGGAGCTTATAATTATTGCACTAATTAATACTATAATAATAATAATAATAATAATAATAATAATAATTTTTTCCTTCAATTATTTAATCCCTTTTTCATTTTTTTCCCCAGAAATTCACCCAATTTATATCAAATTCATTGTTAGGCAAGTTTTAATTCATATTAAAGATTGTCACGATCTGGGTTAAGTTTTGACTATTCTTTAGGTCCTGTTTTGGACCTTCTCGTGGATTAATTTGATGCTTATTATCATATCATATGATATAGGAGTTTAGAAATGAAATATTTTTATAAAGAAAATGAAAATAAATATGTAATAAAAAAATGAAGAAAAAATAACTGAGAAAATCTAGCTTTTATCACGAACATGCTCTCTCTCTCTCTCTCTCTCGTGCGGACCGTTGTGTATATTAATTCGGATTCACGTGCGTTTGTCAACCTGGAGTTGTCGGTCATTTTTTACTCTCTCTCTCTCAAAGGACCAAAAAATAAAATAAAATAAAATGGAAATTCTGATTTGTGTGATCACATTTATAATTATGGATAGGGTTTATTTCTTGCCCTTTTTATAGTCTCAGGTTTTTCCTCTTTTGTTCATCATCATCATCTTCTTCTTCTTCTCTCTTCTTCTCCGTTCTTTCTGGTTTCTTTGAAAATATGGAACTTGCTTTGAGCTTAGGTGACGCTTCTAAGCCCTTCAAGTTTCTTGATAGTACTCCTACTCGTCAGATACAAAGCAACAAAGATTTAGGGTTTTGCATGGGCTTAGATATTGGTTTTACTTCTACATCACAAGATAAATCTCGTGATCATAGCCTTGATGAAGATGCTGATGTTGATACCAGAGCTTTTATCTCCACAGATCGTCCTGTTCAGCTTGATCTTTTACCTTTCTCTCCTGTTCATCCGCCTCCTAGACAGATCCGTTTTCCCTGGCTTTCAGATAACAGTAAGTTTTTCTTCCCTTTTCTGTTTGTTTTCTGAGAAAAACACAAGAAAATCTTATTTTGTTGCTCTTTCCGATTTGTTTTCCCAGAAAATGGAGACAAAAAAAGAGATGACTATTATGGTTATTTTGCTATCCTGTTCCTGGCCTGAGAAAACACGAGAAAAAGAAACATAGACGGAAGCATCTATTTTTATATATGTATTTTCCATCATTTTTTCTGATAAAGTAATTTTTCTCGTATGGGTTCTTAAGGATCAAATATGTTTTGCATGTTTGATTTCATATCATCTTAGAATAACGGGGTTGTTGGATCTTTAACTTGAAATCTCACATTCTACAGAAGCCAAAGCTAAACCGTTGCATGATTGATATTCACCTCACAAACGCTTCTTTTGTCTTATTTGTTAATGTTTCAGTGGTGACTGAACCGGGTTCAACGGACGGATTCGGGGGAAGACGGCTTGACGTGAACAGACAATCAGCAGAGGAAACAGAAGGGGCATCAGTATTGTCATCTCCAAACAGCGGCGGGTCGTCGTTTCAGATGGAGTTTGGCATTAGAAGTTGCGGAATGGGAAGAAATAACAAAAGAGATAGAGAAAGCATGGAAGGAGAGAAAGGTGGTTCGAAAGGAAGTGATGATGAAGATAATGGATTGACTCGTAAAAAGCTCAGACTTTCTAAAGAACAATCAGCTTTTCTTGAAGAAAGTTTCAAAGAACACAATACCCTTAATCCTGTAAGTCAAGCCCACAAAAAAAGAAACTTGATCATCTTTCAAAACAGTTTATATATTAATCCAATGTTTATCTTAATTAAAGTGTTTTTCCGTAATAAGATTTGTGTTAAATGCTGCACACAGAAACAAAAGCTGGCATTGGCAAAGCAATTAAACCTGCGTCCTCGCCAAGTAGAAGTGTGGTTTCAGAACAGAAGGGCAAGGTTGGTACTACGAACAGCTTCATGGTCTTATTTTATTTCAAATTTTTTTAATTGGGTAGTGATGAAATTGCTTTTGAAATGATTACAATAAAAAAAAATAGGACAAAGCTGAAGCAGACAGAGGTTGATTGTGAGTATTTAAAGAGATGCTGTGAGACACTGACAGAAGAGAACAAAAGGTTGCAAAAGGAATTGCAAGAATTAAGAGCCTTGAAAACTGCCCAACCTTTTTACAACCAACTTCCAGCCACCACTCTCACCATGTGTCCTTCCTGCGAGCGCGTTGCCACCACCACCACCTCCTCCTCCGCCACCACCACCGCCACCAAAAACAACCACCCAGTTGCTCCCGCCGCTGCTAATAGCTCTACAAACTCTACCTCACTCTCACTAGCTAATAACAAGCCTAAGTTACTATTCCCTTTAAGCTCTCAGCCACAATCCCACCCGGCTGCCTCATGACTCCATACTAAAACCCAGTAGTCAAAGCAAAGCAAAGCGGAACCCTACTCATTCCTTCATCCATTTTTGTAAATATTTTTGATTGGAAAAATTCTTTTTCTTTTATTTATTATTTAATTTCATCTCGTAGAATAGGCTCAGGAGAGAATTTGAAGAGTGGTTGATATGTTCTTTTGACTGATGATGATGAGGGAGGATGATGGTACAAGAGATTTCATTATAAAGATCTCAAATTTTGTTGATCATATACACCTAATGTAATTAATTGATTTTTTTTTTCAAAAATATATTGAATTATATAATTATATTGGCATTGTAATTCATGATGTTGGATTGGTTTGGTGAGATTTTATTGTTGGATTCGTCTCAAACCATGTCCATGGCTTGTGCTTGATACATGGAGTTGGATGGATGGATTTATATTGGTAATGGATCCACCCACTGGCCAGAAATTATGCTTGGATTTGGCATTTAAGCCTCTTTACTAGCCGACAATACCATATAAAGATAATCGATTAATTGTAGTTGGTAACCACCAATTTCAGGAATTGCTATATTTGTGTCTCTCACGCTACGAGAAAAGCCTTTATATTAAATACAATTTAAAACCCACACCACCCATGTCGTTCTTTTGATTAATAAACTAAATAATCAATGATTAGTGCTAATCATGAAACTTAGTAAATACTTTGAATTTCAAACATTGCGTTCCCACCCAACTTCAGTAAAAGCCTCTAATCTCTTCTTGTTCAACACAAAGAAATGGTCTAATTGTTTGATTTTGTAAGTGTGGTGTGTCGTAATTATGATGATGGGGGTAAAATGACCGTTCAACCACCGATTTCACATGCAATCCTATGATTTCCTTTGATGTGTCACTTTCTAGATGCCAACAATTAATTCTCATCTGTATATACCCATTTGGATTGTTTGACAGTTTTCAGACCCTTTCAAATGGTCGATTCCAACAATCAATATATTCACGTTCCTCCTTTCTTCCAATTTATACCTAACATTTCTATTGCTTTCACCCCCATTTTTGTACTCACTTGACTTTCTTTCCCTTTTAACACCTTCTTTCATAGACTTAGAAATTCAAATTGCAACGGATTCAAATCCATCCATTTAAGATAACAAATAACTGATCTCATCATGCCTTCTTCTTCTATGACTAATAAAGAACCTACCCTCCTTTTAGCTTGTCCGCCGAGTCGGGGTTAGAGTCCTCTAGTTCTAATGCTGACTTGACTCCATCACCATCCTCTTTCGCAAACCATCATTTAGCTATTTTAATGGTTATTAATTATTTATGTGATATTTTTGATTCAAAATTGAGTGTTAATTCATACCAAGATTTTAATTTATTAGTTAATTAAAATATACAAAATAAATATGAAATTCAAACCTCCTAGAACAATCGTATTTACTTCAAAGAAGATTCATGGATATACATCTTTTAATGTCTGTCCATTTCAGTTTATCAATTAACATTGTTACATTTTTCTATTATTTAATTATTCGATGTGTGATAGCTTATGACTTGGCAAATAATTAATTTCTAGAAATATAAAAATACCATTATATTTATATTTATGACCGTCATCTTTATATATATATAATTATGGTCATATAAATTATCTATTTAAAATTGATTTATAGATTGATTTAAGTCTAAATAAGTTAAATATTAATAAATGTAAATTATAATGATTTAAATGTCAGGATGGTAATCATATTGCATGGTACGATTGATATGAATGAATTTCCTCCATCGTAACAATCAAGACCAACAACAAGAACGACAATGATTTGTAAAATGGTACAAGCAATTATAACATATTTAATTCTTCCTCTAACATTTCTAGCAATAGAGTAACAACTGCTGCCCAAACATTATTAATCATCTTATTATTATTATTATTATTATTATTATTATTGTTCCAGTTAGAAAAAATTATATATTTTTTATTAAATATTATACATAAATTAATTTTATTTTAATTAGTACAGTTAATTTTTATTAATTATTATTTTATAAATAATAGTTAATATATGTATAATATTTAATAAAATTTATATATATGGTTGTATTATTTACGAATTTATAATTTTATATAAAAAAAAGACGATTGTTCCTGGGAAAGAACAAAGCCAAAAGACGTATATGGGGCGTTGAAAGACACTTATTTCTGGCCGGAAGCTTCAGCACGACAGTGTTTGTCCATCATTTTCAAGAAGTTTGCTCATCATGCTATTTAAATATGAGGACCATATATTTAGATTTATGTAAACAATTATATATATATAGTTAGTTAGTTGTTATCAATATTATCTCAGACTACTAACATACAATAATTAATCAAGATGGATGGTGTAGTTCACAACTTGGGGAATTCTTATTTTCATGACATGAATCTTTTCTCATCTCAAAGATTTAAGGATAAGTTATAGTATATAGCCATTTGGGATAACACCTTAATCAATAAGGAACAGTTGTAATTAAAATTATGGGTGCGTTGAGACTTCAAGTTTCGTGGGTGATTCTTGGAGCGGGTTGTAAACTGTAAGTTGAATTATTAATTGATTTGTGGCATCACCATGAGCATGAATCATGGTAATGGGTGTTGATGTAGGTGGATGGGCCTTTGGGGCATTTATTGATGACTATTGGGCTTTATCACATTTATATATTCAAGTTGAAGCCGGAGACATTACTAATCCATTAATTGAATAGACTTGCACCACAAGAAGGTTGCTTCATCAAACTTGATCATGCTCTGTCAGCATCCCGCTATACTGATTATCTTAATATATGATGCGTGTTCATGTCATGCTTCATTATATTCCAGAGTCGAACATCAAAACTACCATCCAAAAATAAATACCACATTGAGTTATGCTCATGATAGCTTATAAACTATTCGAAATTAATAAACAAACCAAAACTAGACAATATTATCATTGCGATGTATGAATTCCCTCGAGAAAAATATATTATTTTGCAGCAATTATATAAAGTTGTGTACTTTGTATTATAAATACTAATAATTTAATAGCAATAAAATTGTGCTTTTTACAAAATTAAAAAATCATTGGAATTAGCTTAAGCTACTAAAAGGAGACATACTGGAACGCCGACCCACCGACACGTACCATTTTTATAAACAACACTACACATGAATCGAACATATTCATGTGGCTTATGCCCTAAAGTCTGATTAATATAATCATTTATATCTATCAATGTCATCAACTTTAGCAGAGAGTCGTCTTCTACGTTGGGAAATTTGTCCCATCCATTGCCAATCACTTTTACTGCACGAAAACGACATCATCTTGATTTACAGAAGGATCACATCCAACCCAGTAATCAAATGGTGATTTTTTTTATTCACTAAAACAAACTAAATAATCATGGATTTACATTACTCAAAGCCAGGCGTTTGAGGCTTCGAAACAATTAAGAAGAAGCAAGATTTGGTTATTATTGTTATTACTACACAGGTATTCATCTCTTTCTTGGATCCTCCCCCATGTTGTTTGTTTCTTTCTATAACCCCAAAGATGATATAGGCCAATCAAGGGAAAAACTATAAGGGTATTCACGTGTGATCTCTCGGCTTTGATGCTGAGTCTGAAGCTTCTCTAAGAGGGTGGATGATTGTATTTACCTGTGTCGTTTTTGGACTTGCCGAGTTTGGTAGTCATGTATTAGGAGCTCCGCGTATAGAATTTCATTCCAGGCATCTGGGACGCCAGGAAGGCACCAATGGCTGCAGTCCTGATATAGAAGTGGTGACTTTCTTTCCTTGGCCGGTATGTTATGCTTCCTGTACATGGAAGGATGACCGTCTTTTCGGTAATCCGTCATTTGCGTAACGTTTAGGTATTTGACATGTGTTTTCATTCCTTTGAGCACCTTCTCCAAGACCAACATTTTGGATGGATATGGCAGGAGATATGAGGCGTTCTTGATTGGTTCGACTTCGTGGTCACAGGCCCCGCCGGAATTCCATTGCCCACCGCTGCAGGAAAATAAAGCAATTCAAGTTACTTCAACGAATCATGGGAAAGGAAAGCATTGTTCAATTCCGATCTATTAACTAGGACCATAATATTCAAGTTTCATGCTACAATTTATGTAAAGAAAATACAAAAATCCCACTGGTTTTGATCAATATGTGATAGATATAAACATAATCCAAACAAGTATTCACTCATTGATGAACCTTAGGATCCAGTTATTGACTAAAAACTTGCTACTCAATACCAAACTAAACCATGCAAAAGTGAAACCATAAATCGCTTTAACATTGCACGCCTATCATTAGCAAATAGGTCAAAAAGTTCATCGCCTTTTACCTGAAATGAGTGGCAGAATATCCTCTGAAGAAGACCAGCGACTTCGTTGGATTTATATGGGCATCAATCCATCGAGCCCAAGTAGTTAAAGCTTTTCGGAATGCCTCCAAAACGTTCAAATCATCGTATACATGAGATCCTTCTTGGTAATAATCTTTCCTGCAAATACAAACATCCAGTTCAGATTCCTCTTAGTTACAGAACAAGCAACTCATTGACATTCATCTCTCAACACAGAAGCAATTAGAAACTCACCCTTTAGAAGTTTTCTCGTGAGTCCACCAATGCCCTGTATTGAAGATGATGATATCTGCGGCTTTGTATTGATCGGATGACTGCCCTACTAAATCAAGCCGGAGGGTTTCCTTCTTTGTTCCATTTTTGTCAGGCATTTCCCATTCTTGAACTAAGAAAGGGGACACAAAAAACTCTACAGTGCAACTATAATCCTGTAAACAAAGATTAAAATCCACTAGATTATGGACATGGAACAGAAGATTTAGAATAAAATTTAGCTATAAACCCAAATATGGATATAACAAGTTACTTTGAATATGAAAGAATAAGATGCTTCCCCTCTAAAATGGTGTCTCCCATTGGCCTCAAAAACCTTGCTCTGATCTTTCACTGCGCCTTTTAGCATACAAACTAGAGACTCCCACATGTTCCTATTGAGAGAATCACCCACAAAAACAAGCCTTTTTCCTCTCAACATATTCAGCATCTGGGCAGGATCTAGCCTGTAAACAAACAGCTCTTTAAGTTAATCCCAGGATCAATTTTAATTAAATCCCAGAACCTCAAAAAAGTATAATCCCTAAATGACAAAGTTAGAGAATTTTGCTTGGCACCTTGGAATAGTGCAACCCTTAGGCTTCCATTTGTATTTCTGGTAATCTTCGTCACGTCTGCCATTAGTTATGCAATTAAACTGCTCATCGATCAATGAACAAGACCCAGGTTTGTAAAGTGGATATGAATCATCCTTCACCCATTCTCCATCAAATAAATTACAATTGACCATATTTCTCACCAAATCATCAATTCCATTGTTCTGTTTTGACCCATGGCCACTCTGTTTCGTTGATGGTGATGCCTTGCTATTTGATTCTGCATCCTCGTCCTTTTTCTTCACCGTAACTCCTTTATCCCCTTTAGCCGGCGAAACAGTGTTTACTGACGAATTTGCAATCTGATTTATCGGTGGTGGAGAACTGGAGTTCCCAGATGAACTTCCACCCTGAGTTGTCGGTGCCAAGTTTACTGATGAATTCGCAATCTGATTCATCGGTGCCTTGGAACCGGATGTTACAGATGATTTTGCAGTCTGATTTTTTGGTGCCGGAGAACCAGAGTTTATTGATGAGTTGGCAATCTTATTTGTCGGCGCTGGAGAATGGGATGTTATAGATGAATTCACACCCTGATTTGCTTTCACAGGGCTAATGGGTGGTTCTACTGTGGCTTGATTTAGCTTCGGTGCTTGGTCTTTACTTGAAGAATTTACTATACTTGAATTTGAACTAGATGGTGCTACAATATCATTCACAGCTGAAGACTGATTAGCTTGCAAAACAGCAGGCTTTGTTACAGAACCAGGTATTGTAGATTGAGTTCCATTTTGAACAGAAGAAGAAAGGTCTGTGGATCTGGTGCTATTCTGAACTTGTCTTGTAGTGGAAGAAGAAGAAGAAGAAGAAGTGATAGTGGTACTGTTGGGCATGAAATAAGAGAATATAGAGGAAGAAGAAGAAGAAGAAGTAGAACCGATAGTAAAGATATTAGAGAACCAAGGAGCAGATGAATTAGGCGAAGGATTGAAAGCTAAAAAGGCAGTGAAAGCAACAAATGCAAACATAAATCCGTACGCAAACGCCATAGTTTTCCTGTTTCTAACAACAGAAAAAAGGTTTTTTAATTCAGAGATTAGACTTCCTCCATGGATCGAAAGATGCTGCTGCTTTGTGGCTGCCGGTACATCAGCCATTGCAAATGCTGGAATTGAAGTTTCTCTATTTCTCAAATGAATTCAAAAATTGAATCAACAAAACTACAACTGAAGAAAAAAATGCATCCGGGTACAGTTTTCTCGAGAAAATCACAAATGGGCAGTCCTTAATTTTGTGAGAGAGAGTGTATATTTCGTGGGCAGAGAAGTCTAAGAAGAAGGGCTGAACTGCGATTTCCTGCTTTCAGTTACAGTAGAGAGAGTGGAGAATTTATGAGGTGGATTGTGTTGTTGAAGATGACGATAATGGATGTCAAAGGAAATTAATTAAAAAAATAGACAAATACTATAAGAAAAAAGAATATATATAGAAATTAGCCCTTTTTTTGCAGATAAATTACACAAATGCCATTTCTTCCCCTCTAATTCTTTTCCTTTTCCTTTATGAATATTGAACAGACTGATAAATATAATTAGGTGATTATCTTCCTAAAACGGATAGATAATCGTAATTAGGTGATTTTTTCAAATTCAACTCATCTAACAGCACCATTACAATATTTTAAAATTTGAAAAAAAAACTGATATATTTACATGAATAAAATAATATATTTTTTAAGTAAAAAGTTAAATAAATAATATTATCCATATTTGAAAATGTATATTTCGATATTATTTTTTATCTGATCAGAAAGAGTGGCAAAATTCGTAATTATGATCGCATTCCTTAATTGAGGATAGCCCTTAAATAGAATTTCCCAGTTCAAATCATGTGATTTTCCACTTTCCAACCGAGTGTCCAAGTCCTTGCGCGTGGAGCCCAAGACAAAAGAAATTCGTACGTGTCAAACATCGAGACCACGGATCCCTAAATCAGACAAGTATACGGTCATGATCGAAAGAAAACGAACTCATTGTACTGTGAGTTGACGGTGTGCATACTGTCACGGAAAAAAGCTTAATATTTAAATTCCAGAATTTTCTAAAATGGAAAGAGAGATGCTGATCTGTCACAGCCATTCGTCCAAGTTTGATGGCTTTGTCGTTTAGTTGAAACCTTGTTGCCGTTTTAGGGCGGTCGTATGCAAGGGTAAAAGGAAGCGCCAATTCCATGAGGCGCGAGAGTGGCAAAACAACTTCCGGAGATAGGGTAGCATCTTAATCTATGCCAATATGCATTAATGGTCTTAGGCGGAAATTGATTTGATCTTTGAAATTTGATACGAAATCAAGTCCAACTGAAAATTAGCAAACAAACCCGTATTACATGTTGGTTTCCATTTTGATTATTTTTAAAATTATATGTATATGTATGTGGGTGGAATGGTCAAAATAGGCATTTCGACTTCATGCGGGAATGAATGGAACCCAGCTGCTAACTACTTAATGGGCAAAGTGTTTAGTAAAACCATGGATGACTTTCAAATTCTCAACTATTAATAATTATTATATGATTACACGTTCTTTCAGTTTCAATTACCCAATAAGGAGATGTATAAGCTGAAAATTCACCTTCCAAATGAAAAAGGTTATAAGTTTAAATTATATTGCCCTAATTTGAATATTCAAATTAATTCCAAAATAATACCCAGCTTATGTTTTTCTCATATTCATCATTTATCCAAAAATCATAATATCAAGAGTTATGTTAATGTTGGATCGCTCATTAACAGCAACATTTTAATTAAGTCATAAAACTATTAAATGTTATATTTAAGATAATAAATTATAAAATTATTTAATATCTTGATATTTAAATAAATAAATTATTATTAATTAAATGTCCCTGGGTAACATTATCCTAATATATAAATAAGGATTACAGCCCGTAGATCCGTACGCATTAGCGTGGACTTGGCTGGATTCCTAATCAAAATCGACAACGCGTCAGCTCCAAAAATCCACGTTTATGTTCTGTCGGTGAACCGTTCCTCCGCTATTTCTTTTAACCCATCATTTATTAATCTATATTATTTTTTCAATTTTAATTTTTTATTATTTTGATATTAATCTTACAAATGAATGTTATTTTTACATTTTTTAAATTTATTTTATTCAATAATTTTAATTTATATTTTATAATTAATTTTAATACAAAATTTTTTATTTATAATTAAATATAAATATTAATTTTTTATTATCTAATTTTAATCTAAAAATTTTATTTGAATATAAATAAATAAATAAATAAATATTAAATTTTTTATTATCTAATATTTTAATATATTAAAATTAATTTTCATTATAATTTATTAATTTATGTTTATAACAATTAATTTCAATTTAAGAATTTTATTCAAAATAAAATATAAATACTATATATTTTTATTATCAAATATTTTAATTGATTAAAAATAAATTTTTATTATACAATTTTATATAAAAATAATATATAAATAGAATAAAATTTATATAAAAAATTAAATTTATTAAAATTAATTCCATTTTATTTTAATTATTTAACATCAATAATTTTAATTTATAATTTATAGTAATAAATTTTTTCTGATAAAATTTATAAAGGAAAATATATTATTTTTAAGAATATAAAATTTTTAATTTTTTATAATTTATGAATGAAATCTTATATAAAATGATAATCAAGGCTAAAATAAAATGAGATTCATGAATCTTAAATCTTGTTATGATTTTTGTCTGATATTAAAAAGGATAATTATTATTTTAGGATGAGATTGTATGGATCTTATTTTTCTAAATAAATTAAAATCATAATTTCAGAAACATGGATAAACTTCCTGGCGATAATTATATGTCTGGATGATTTTATTATGATTATTATTATTGGGTCTGCCTAAATTTCCAAAATGGTCAATAATTGTTGATTAGGATTAGAGGTTCCATCTACATGCATTTAAACCTAACAGGCTTTTATTAAGTCACGAAAACGACAATTTACGACTAAAATAAAAGAAAACAAATAGAGAGTGAGGTCCATATGGCATATTAGGGTCGTTCGTTGATGTCAGACTTGGAAATTTTTTGATTTTTGGAATCGATTTTTCCAGATTATCAATTAGATCGGATAATTTTATATTGAACCGGGTTTGTCCCCCCCGGCCAACAGAAGAATTTAATCCGCCTTCCCATGCTGGTTCGGTTTTTTTTTATTTTTTTGAAAAAGACCGTCACGTGGCTGACTGGTTAGAGTATTCCATTAATGTGTAGATAATAACTAGTTCTGTTACACTAATACTATGCCAATGTCTAGGGGCCCATGTAATTTATCATCCAAATTATTATTTAATATGTTTTATAAATTACATTTTTATCAACTTAATTATTCTTTATATAGTTTTATGTAGAACGATCCTCAACATATCAAAAACAAACAAGTTAGGGTTATGCTAATTCATGTACATAATTACCTGCAGCGAGTCACTCTAGGTTTTACTCGTAGTATATATTAAACCGACCTCAAGCAGCCCAGCACATGCTGCTAGATTTAGCGGCGAGGCGAGTCCTATGCTTGACGCATATATATTCCAGTTCCACCGACACGATGCATGTCTTTGAATCTATTGAAGAAAGAAAGGAAAAGAACCGGCCTTGGCAACTTTCAGAATTGTCAAGGCTTTGCCACGAAAAGCCTGAGCACGACATCCCTGAGGCAGTCAAGATACTTTCAACGTTTAGTCTTACAGTATAAGGAAAAGGAAAGAAAAGTATGCATACTTGTCAAGTTGCCAACTTCCAGAAAGAGGAAGCAAAAACTGAAACTAATCCAAAACTTGAAAGTACTTTCGTTTCTTCTGTAAACTATGCCTGAATGTCATTAATCAGTTGACGATATATGATCAAATACTGAATCAGATTTAACTATACATGTACGGCACTGTCATTGCCATTATCTAGCAAAGGCATAGTTCTGTTAAGTATACTACTCATCCTTCTTATCTTTGTTCTTTTCTTGCCAACTCCCACATCTTTTTTTCCGCTATGAAAATCATCATCAGCTAATTTTTCAATGTTTGATGCATTTGGTGATGAAGGGGTTGGATCATTTTGATATCTTATTCTTGATTTTGATTGATTGATGCATATAGTTGACGACCCTTTAATTCTCCGATCTCTGCCACATCTCAATCCCATGACTATCGATCTTGCATTGCCCTTTTCACCATTAACCTCGTTTTCTTGCTCACTCTTAATCCTGTTTCCTGAAAAGACAGCTTTGGTCTCCTTGTTCTGGTTTTCACCTTCTTGGGTTGTGATTTTTTCCAAGCTGACTCTTCTTTTCTTCAATGGAAACACTTTCTCTTCCTCGCACCACCGCCCTAATGGATTCATCATCACAATAATCAGTTAGTTCCCTTTTCATGCTCATACACAGCATATAGACAACTACGTTAATGCATAAAACATTAAGGGATATATCACAGCAAAACAATATATGCTAACCATGGGGAAATAAGGAAGATGAAATGGAGCTACCAGTTGATGTATTTATTAAGAACGAGCTCCTGAATCTGTCTCCATGCACGCTACTACAACTACCGTCACTTCAGATAATTAAAAGAAACACAAGAACACAGTATTAAGATTCAGAGCAGATATATTCCTGAAACTGAGGGAAAAAAAGGTAAAAAAATCAATTTCAAATAACAAAGAAGAAAAGAACAAGAAACCTTCTCCCCTCTGTTATATTCTCTTCTTCTGCAGCGCCGATCACCGGGTCCTGATAAAAATCATTACAAAATGAAAAGAAAAAGCGCAACCATTGAGTTGTTAATCTTTTAAAAACGGCATGTACGAAAATAGAAAGAAATTATTGTGAAAGCAAAAGGAAACATTGATTCTACTGAACATGAAAGGTGATGAATGTTGCAAGATTTGAACCCATGGAGGTGGTGATTGAGCTGTTGAAGAAAAAACATCGGAAGGCGGAGGTGGCAGTGGCGGTGCGATTGAAAGATAATTCAACACTTTTCTGATCCTCATCAGTCCTTTCTTGATTTGGAAAGGTGTTAATTAATTTGCTACAAAATAAACCTAGCCTGAATCAGAGTCAGCCAACTCGTCTGATGGTAATAAATATTCTCTCATACAATTTTGGTGTGGCAGTGGAATGGCGTGGTTGGGTGTCTCTGACGGGCGGTGTAGGCATGGGTGTGCGGCTTCTTTGTCTTGTGTTGGCGCTGGCACCACATCAACCATGCCACGAGGCCCAATGGGCACAATGGCCTCGCCTTCAAGTATTTGGCTTTTTTCTTTTTAAAAAATTAAAAATATAAAATTCAATAATCCAGTTAGCTTTTGATTAATCATATTTGTTAATTTTATGTGATTATAGTAATTTTTTCTTAAAAGTTCATAACAATTTATTTCTTACAGGATATATAATGTTATAAACAAGAAGTTATGGAGAATCTTGTCGCTTTGGCCGAGTGGTTAAGGCGTGTGCCTGCTAAGTACATGGGGTTTCCCCGCGAGAGTTCGAATCTCTCAGGCGACGAATGAATTTACCCTTTTAACAGCAATAAATTTCGTCCAAAACATTCTGGACATAGGTTAAACATTTTTCCTTGAAGTGCTGAAGTATAACATTTATGATCTTAAAACTTACTTGAGAATCATTATCTCGTCGCTTTGGCCGAGTGGTTAAGGCGTGTGCCTGCTAAGTACATGGGGTTTCCCCGCGAGAGTTCGAATCTCTCAGGCGACGAATAAATTTGTTCTTTTATGACAGTACTAAATTGTGTCCCAAAATAGGAAGGTGGGAAATTTTTTGCCTAAACTACTAAAACTAACCTGAAACTTGCTTCCCGGTCATGATCTTGTCGCTTTGGCCGAGTGGGGTTTCCCCGCTAGAGTTCGAATGTCTCAGGCGACGGAATAATTCTACAATCTGGAATTGTTTAACGGGGATAATTCTACATTAGTTGGTAGGAGCACCGGAAATTTTTTTGCTTAAAGTACTGATCCGTATAAAGAGATTCCGGCTTATGAACTTCTTTCCGTACAATGCATGCAGTATGTCGTGAAGCTTAATCTCAATAAAGAATAAGGTATGTCATTAAGCCATTTTCAAGTATTGATCAATGGCTATGAACGAAATAAATGAATCCAAAGCCTTTTTCTTTCGTTTTCATGAACATTACCTACGAGAAATCAACTTAAAATGGTTTTTGTTTATATCAAAAAATAAATTTATTTTTATAATTCAAAATTAATTAAGTGAATTAATTAATATTAATTTATTTTTAATTAATTAAGTGGATTAAATAATAAATTTATGAGAAAAATCTAGAAGTAGGAGTGAAGTAGTTTAGAAAGAATGTAAGGGTAAAACTAATTTTAAGAAAGAAATTTTTAAAAATATTAATTAAGAAAATCGATATTGAAAGATTAACCCACCTGAATCACTGTTATTGATTTGAATTCTTCAGCTTAATTTTTTACCACTAAGTAAATAAAAGATTAATGGTTATTTTGATTAAAAATTAAAAAACATAAATAATTTAAAAATATTTAAATTCTCTTTCATAATCACAATGCAAAAATGTTTTGGACAGATTTAGCTTCAAGCGTAATATCAGACATGTCCATTGCAGAATGACTGCCTGAGCAATTGACACTCGCACATAACAGTTCTCTTACATGGTAAGAGACCAGGCATCAAATCATTGCAATATTTTCTCTGTTTGCCAGAGAGCTAAAAATATAATCTATCATGCGATAGGTAGAGTGTAATTTCAAAAGTAGTGTTTGAAGGTATATGGATTATTACAATTCCATTCTGAATAAAATCCCTGGTGAGCTTAACAATGCCTTTGCAGAAAGGATGAGAATGATCACTAAATTATGATGAATCATGGCGAAAGAAGCTGCATAAATAAATTTTCTTTTTGTGTAAAAAAGAGAAAAAGAAGTCCTTTTTGTTGAATTTATGCTTGAGAATCTGCGCCAGCTGGTTTTGAATTGAGAAGTGGCTGCAATGCCTTCACCACTATTGTCATGTTTGGCCTGAAATCTGCCTCGTATTGAACACAAAGTGCCGCAACTGCTGCCAACTGATGTTTCCATCCCAACCACAATCAAATAACAACGCATAAAATCTCAGAATCTGGTTCGAATATTGAAAAGTTTATATAGAAAGCAGACTCTTTCGATACCTTGGCAATTGCCTTTGGTGGGTATTCGTTGTTTAGTTTAGGATCCACACACTGCTTCACTTTGTCTTCACTCAATCTTGGAGTTGCCTGTAATGATCATTAACTATAAATTTTGATGTTTATACTCAGAAAGCAATTTTAAGGCCAAAAATAGAAAATTAAAGCACACCCAGGTGACGAGACTCTGCTGTCCCTTGGGCATTGTATGGTCTACGGGCTTTCTTCCTGTCAAAAGCTCTAAAAGAACCACTCCAAAACTGTAGACATCACTTTTTTGAGTTATCTGTCCTGTCATGGCATACCTGTAAAGAATACCAAGCTGCTAAGAAAAGAATCATAGGATATAGGATAATGAGATCAAAAGAAGATGAAAAACAGTCGACAAAGAGCTTGTTTTGCCTTGATTCTCGAGTTTTGATTGTTGTACATCAAGCATAATAAAATTTATGGAAGAAATTAGGCCGAGAGTACAAGGCTTACTCAGGAGCATGGTAGCCGAATGTTCCCAAAACTCTAGTTGAATGCAGACGAGCGGCGGTATCAGAAGATGCACTTGACAAGTTAAAGTCAGCAATTTTGGACATGAAATCATCAAAAAGTAGAACATTGCTCGATCTAATATCGCGATGAACTACAGGAGGCTGAACTTTTTCGTGGAGGTACTCTAGCCCTTTGGCTGCACCATATGCAACTTTAACCCTTTGGTTCCAGGTAAGTACTGGACCTGGTTCTGCCCCTTCCACACCTTTCCTCCCTGCAAAACATAAATTCAACCCCATCATAAAACCAGAAGTTTCTCAAGGTTTTACCTGCTTTTATCAATGGAACAGGATCAATTACCATGTAATACGTCATGTAAAGAACCCATTGTTGCAAACTGATATACCAAGATTCTATTGTTTGCCGCTAAATAATATCCCATCATTCCCACAAAATGCTCGTGCTTAAGCCTGGAAACTACTGATAACTGCATAGAGCATGGTAATGGTAATAAAAATTGTGAATTCTTGGGCGTAAACAGATTGGTTTCAGGATTCAAATTGTTATTAGGATTCTGACCTGAGCTGCGAAATCAGAATCGGGTTCTTGTGAAGTGCTGGTATCTAGCATCTTAATCGCAGCCTCCACACCATCGTTTAACTTGGCGTAGAAAACACGGCCATACGAACCTTCTCCGATCAATGCCTTGGTTCCGAAATTGCCTGTTATTCTGTTTAGCTCGTCTAATGAAATTTCTGGAATTTCAATAGGTAATACCTTCTGTGGAGCTCCTGTTTTGGCAAGATTAGAACTTTTTGGCTCTCCTCTCTCACCACCTATAATGCCAACACAAACAAACTTTATCCCATGTATTGCATGCATGTAATCTAATAGATATACATCTTTAAGAACCTTATATTTAATTAACGGGGATGATCAAGAATCGAATGTTTGATTACCAGCACCATAAGTATTGGCTCCTTTAGGTGGGGCTGTGTATTGATTAGCAGGCGGACCGTCAAATTCCTCCTCTGCACCTCCACAGCACAACATATCAGCTCTTCAATATAGTATTGTCAAATTGTATGATATTGAACAACAATTAATGCCTGAATATCCCAAAATCCAGATTGACAATGTCCTGCAATAACCAGAAAGAAGGAAGCCCGTTTTAACAAACTGTTTCTGTCAAGAACATAACAAAATCAAACAGACAGCGAAGACAAATATGCTAATAAAAGGCCTTCAATTGACACATGCATGTAATCGGTTTCTTACATCATTATGTTCCGTGAATTTGGTGAAGGAAATTTGTTAGTTATATATTGCAAGAAACCAAATGAGACGAAATGAAAAACAATCAGAAGAAAGAAGACAAACCTAAAATACGTTGAAATGATCTGACCAACCCAATAGAGAAAATGACAGAGGGATTGAATTGGCAGATTCAAAAGTGGGTTGGGAGATGATCAAGTTATGAAACAATAAGAAAGAAAAAAAGGAGGAAAAGAAGATATCCGAATCCTCTGATCTGTTTAGGAACGTCCAGAGAGATGTTAGTTTGATTGTGAAGCGGGAAACTCGGCCAGGAAGAGTTTTAATCAACCGTTTAAACTGACCTACTTCTACGTGCTTTTCACGTTGCATTGCACTCATCCCACGTCCCATGCACTCTCTTACGTATCATATAATATCTTACGACATGTACAAAATATAGAGTCCAATACTATGTTTTGATTCGGACAAACATCCAACGCAACATATATTATGATATAATATATAAAAACATTAATCGTTGTACTGAAGATAATATATATATATATATGATTTTGACCTTTACTCTGGAATGATTACTAAACCAAGACGTGGCATGAAATTCATGACGTGAATGAATAATAATTTCATGCCTACCCATATGAAATTCTGTCATTAGTAGTAGTTGTTTCCCATTTATGTATGCTTTGTAAATGAATAATCGAAGGTTAGCAAATTTTCTATGCAGTATTAAAGTAATTATATGGCGATTTCCATATGATCCCTGCAATTTTCACTGCAGCAGAGAAACAACGTTGCCTTTTTTTTTTTTAATCAGAGTTGCATATTAATCCAGCAAAGTAGAGGTAACAAAGATAGCTCGTCTTGTCAATCTTCTTCACCAGGAAAACTCTTGCCTAACAGTTCCATATTTGTGTATTTTATCGAATGTTATCTATTTTCATTATAGATTTATCAATCAAACGAGTTCAAATGGGAATGAATTAAAGTGCGAGAGTTGATGACTCGCATTGCAGTAGAAGAAATTTAAAAAGAAACAAGAGGGACTGCAGACGTAAATCTTCTTCATAATGCCAAGTTAGTTTTTGTAAATAGCCATGATCTTGGAGCGAGCTCAAGAGATGGAATGAAGGGCATGAGCAAAGAAATCTTTTCTTTATTTCTTCCCAATTCAACAAGGCATTTATATGGTACATTAAACGAAAATGTAGCAGGTCTTGATAAGATGATTTAACTCGTGGAAACAACACATGCATTTTTGCTGAAAGGATTTCCTAATATATCACTGAAATTTCCAATTCCTACACAGTTAACAGGAATCTGCTCCATGGAGGTACTGAGCTGGCAATAGACTGTAGGAAGATGCAGCTCGGTACTGTTACAAACACCATGAAAAGCCAACAGAAACACCCTATCTGAATACATGGAGCCTCATCCTTTACTCCATGGAGAAAACTCTTGCATCTCATAACTTTTCACACTGTACAATGGAAGTGAACATCACCTCATTCTTCTTTCCATATACGGCCTGTAATCCTTAACTTCAGCTCTTGCCTATCCCCGCCAGAAAAGTAGAGCGCCAAACTCCTTTGAATAATAAGTCCATCCTGGCTGTCTCGTACTTTTCTGTGGCTGTCACGGATGCTCCTGGGAATTCCTTGCCATATCAGCTTGCGGCCATTTCCACCAACTTCTAAGCTATAACTAAATTTCTTTGCTTCGTTATCGTCACCCATAAAACGTAAGAAGGCCATATACACTGGCGCCATACCCAGCTGGAAGGCCTCAAAATGCAAGCAGAACTGTCTTCCAAAACAGTTAAAGACCTGCATAGGTCACAAGTTTCAATAATCACTTAAGGTTCAAATGCAAATGTAACCAAACTCGCCAGAGAAGGCAGCAAGTAATAAAAAAAACATGCCTACTAGATTTTTGAACATATTTCTAGGAAGAAGAAAAGAACTAATTACATCAGTTACCTATATCATAGCGCCAAAGTACTAGCTAGTTATGAACTTAAAGGACAGGAACCACCACAGAGAATTAATAAACCTTTCTAAAATAACAAAGCAGAAAGGATTTTCGAAATATGTCAAAGGTCTAACTTGCACATAGTTTCAAGAACTATTTTATCCACTTTAAATTATTTTAAAACATAATCTAAGGACTTACGGTAAGCATCCATGTGGCATTTTCAACTTCATGTGGATTTGATTTGACATATCGATGATTGAAGGTACACCCGTCATGCATGTCAACCTTGTGATCATCCTTGAGATGTGCAACAAGGGTTGGGATGTCACCAGTGATGGAGCACTCAGACCCAGCATAAGGGCAGCTATATGGACGGAATCTACAGTGTTGCTCATGCTTAAGTTTGCTGTAGTATGGGAAAATATCATGACATCCCAATTCCTGGTACTTGCACGGCAGTTCTAGTGATTCTGCAACTTTCTCCAAAGCTAGACACCTTATGTTTCCGAGATCATAGCGACAAGTAGGGCAACAGTTATGCACTCTTATCTTGCAGTTTGAGCATAATGTGTGTCCATTTGGGCACTGCAATATACAAAGGCCAAGAGAAAAGAAGAAAGAGTTGAGACATTTAAACTATATATTCAACAAACGTTCAGAAAATATATATTAAAGAGGCCGAACTATCATGATTCCTAAGCGGCCACAAACACAGGGAAACAAAGAAACCAACCAGAGGAAACTTGAGAAACAAGTCTACCTTGAAAAAAAAAAAAAAAAAGCAAACGAGATAAAGAACATACCTGGTGAATTGGGGGGTACATTAAATTCGTGCAAACAGGGCACTCAAGGAGCTCATGCACACCATTGTTCGAATAAATTCCTTGCTTTCCACCCAAACTTTTTGTAATTGTACTGTTAATATCTGCATTTTCTTTTTTAATGTCATACTCTGAAGCTGTAGGGTGAGATTCAACAACCTCTTTATAGGAACCTCCAGGTGCCATCACTGTTCCAAACTGATCAATGTTCCTCGTTCAACAAGCAAATTTGGCACGATTATCTTTTCGTTTTCAAAACTATCAACACTTCCTTGGCCTGCGCATCAAACAGGTTTGCAGTTAGTTGAGGAAATCACAACCGAGAAGAAATCAAACACCAAATTCTTAATTCAAATTCTACTTTCTGAACCCTAACCTAACTTCCATGAACAGAAAGCTCTGGTCTCAGCAGGTGCTATTAGATAGAATACTACTATGACATGTATGGATACAAGACGAGATTGCAATTTCAGGTCAAGCAGTTCTCTGTTGGCAATGGGAAGGGATTCGAACATGAAAAACCCATTAAAACATAAGCGAATAGCATCTATAAAGATTAGAATTGTAACTTGCAATCCGTTACTCATATAGTTGGCCTTCATCCATGAACAATAAAATCAAGAAAAATCAGGAGGTGATTTCAGGAAATCAAACCATTGTAGATTAACACAAACGGTATACAGAAAGAAAAGAATCATTATAA
>CANYBF011594731.1:0-33214 GCA_948192965.1 Dalechampia spathulata | reverse complement strand
ATACTATTCATAGTGAATAGTAACCTAGGTCCAAAATGCAATATTTTACATTCTGTGTGTCCTACCACACGTAGGCAGGTGTGAAACGTATTCTGTAAATGCAGAATACACAGAATGGGTTAATAGGGGCAGCGGGCCCCGTTTCTGCTAGGTGGGCCCCATAGTGTAGTGGGCCCAGAAGATGGCATTTGCGATGCTAAGCGTTGTGCCTTGCATAAGGCAGCTGGAAAATGTATTCTGTAAGTACAGAACACACATAATAGATTATTGGGGACTGCGAGCCCCGATTCTGTTTAGTGGGCCCCACCTATGTACTATTCATGATGAATAGTACCCGGGGCCAAAAATGCAATACTCCGCATTTCAAGTATTTTGTCCCCCATATATGGCAGGGGAGGGTGTTCTGCATGCATAGAACACTCAGAATAGATGGCGGGTCCCGCCAGGCGCCATGGTGGGCCCCACCAGTTCTGAAATGTTCCATTCATCAGAACATATAGAGGAAGTTATAGGGGCTTATATGTATAATCGGGATCCATACCAGGGACTAAATCCTAGTCAAATCAATAAAGATTCAAAATCATACAATGGTGAAAAGTCAGGGTCAACAATAATCATTTATTATTTTTGATAAGATATTTCTAATTTTATTTGTTTTCAAATTACTTTTATTGCATATTTAATATCCTTGATTTTTAAAAGTCAAATATTAGATCATTCACGCAAAAAAAGGAATATATGAAGTTGATTTTTGATAATAAAAAACTGACAGCTATATTGATGGAAAGAATCCAATGGTTACGTAAGAAGATTTTGAGAAATATTTATTTTTGGGAGTTTCATTCAAGATATTTTCTTAGAATTTTTGTTAAGAGAATTTTAGGATATTTACCTTATAAAGCTCAAATCAAAGATAAAATATTTCCTCTTCTGAGAAAATGATTTTCAAATATATTTCCATTTTCTAAAAATGTTAAGTTTTCAAAAATCATATTTGAAAATAAATTTATTTGTCACATGAAATTAGCTTACTGATTTAACGTAACAAGAAACTATTTTCAAAATGATTTTGATTAACTTACATATTTTTACTCTATGTATTTTTAGAATATAATTATCATATTTTCAAGAATAAATATATGAGTTTTGAAGTTAGAAAATACAAACAACAATAGATAAGAGAAAATGAAAATGATTTAATTCATATACATCTTGAAAAGTGTTTTCAAATAAAGTTTTATTTGAATACTCATTCTCAATTTTTTAGTAGGAATTTTTAGTAGGAATTTGTAAAGAGTGTGAAGATTTTATTCTTAAATCATATTGATTATTATAAAAGGTTATCAAGTTAGTCTTGTATGAAAACTTGAAGAGGTTATAAGTAAGCCTTTGAAAAACTTGAGGTTGTAAGTTTAATCTCCTAAAAACTCATTAAAGGTTATCAAGTTAGTTTGCTAAAAACTTGAAGAGGTTGCTAGTTAGCCTTCAAAACTATTGTTGTAAAGCTTTCAAGTTAGCTTTTGAAAACTTGCTTATTGTTATTAGTGAAACATTATGACTTAGGTTTTGAAAGAGTGAATGTAGGCATTAAAGTAGAACCACTATATGTTGTTTATCCACTATTCTTTTATCTTCTCATTCAATTTATTTACCTTCTATTCTTAATAACTATTACATTTTAAAAGGTTTTTCATAAAAGGATTTTATTTACAGTGATCAATTTATTTTTGTAATTCTAAAATTGTTTTTAAATTGATTCTATTTGATGAAATAACTTGCTAAACTTTAAATTAGTTTTCTATTTTCAAAAATATTTTAGTGATTTTGAAAATAGTTTACTAAATTTTTTAATCGTCAATCTACCCTCTTATTGACTGCTATTTTAGGACTAATAAATATAATTGAAGAATATATGATAAATAAATATGACATGCCATTAATTATATTTTATTTTCATAAAAGGCTAAATATTTTCTAGCATTAATTAATAATATTAGTTTAATTTAATTTAATTATAATAAAACTTAATATTTTATTTGAAATTAAATTCATATAATATATATGTAGATAATTTATAAATATTAGTGTTTATATTAAAATTATTGGATAAAACTAAATTTTAGAAATTAAAACTATTATTATTCAATTTTTATATTTATTTTAGGTAGGTAAACATTAGTATTTATATTTGTTTGTAAGTACAATTCTTTAAGATAAAAATTAATTTATATATGAAATTAGATAAAAATTAATTTTTATATAAAATTAGATAAAAATTAATTTTCAAATTAAAATTATTACTATTTTATATAAAATTAGATAAAATTATTTTTTATAGATTAAAATTTTTATTATTAAAATTTTTATATTTATTATAGGTAGATAAAATTAGTATTTACATTTATGCCTAAATAAAATTCTTTAAGATAAAATTAATTGTTATATAAAATTATGCAAATTAGATGCAAACTAAAACTAAAACTATTCTATATAAAATCGTATCAAAATTAATTTTCATAAATTAAAACTATTACTATTTAATTTTTATATTTTTTTATGTAAAATTATTTTATTATTTAATTTTTTAGATAGATAAAAATTAGTGTTTATATTTGAATTTGAATAAAATCTTTTTAGATAAAAATTAATTTTTATATAACATTAGATAAAAATAAATTTTTACAAATTAAAATGATTACTATTTTATATAAAATTAAATAAAATTAAATTTATAAATTAAAAAAGTTACTATTTAGTTTTTATATTTATTTTAGTTTATACAAAATTGGATAAAAATTTAATTTTACATATTAAATTTATTACTATTTTATATAAAATAAGATACTAATTAATTTTTATAAATTAAATTTGTTGGATATTGTAGTCCTTAATCCTAATTTTAATATTAAAAAATCATATTTATGTTATTAATGAGATATTTTAAATGTTAAAATTGATTTTTGGTGTGATTAGTAATATTCATGACATATTAAGGAGTACAAGGGAGCTAAAATATGATTTTTTTTCTTTTTGCAACTTGGGATGGAATTCCTATTATCAAGGTTGAGGTTTTGTAGTGTCACAATTTTAGCTCAATGTCTCTTTTCCGAACCTGTATGATACTACCTTTGGATACTACCTCAACAAGTTAACCAAGTAATTAAATCTACACATATAAAAGGTAATTAACTCCTATATTCGAGTCAGCATAGCAGCTTATAGTATGTATAGTGATGCATGACCCAATCATACGCATCACATAAAAAGACAACCATAATCAGTATAGCAGCTTATAGTATGTATAGTGAAGCATGACACAATCATACGCATCACATAAAAAGACAATCACAATCATAAGATACAATATAGGCATCCATAATAAGGCATAGATACGTATAATGAGACATGAGTATTGGGATGAATATGATTACTTCTTTCATTAATTAGCAAAACATTATAATGATTCAATTGTCATGTTCTGTATATAGGTAAGAGAGAAGATCATATACAAACCCACATAGAAGACAGACATAACTAGTTTCCATCATGTAACTAGTTTATTGGATGACATCGGAGCTCAACTAGTCACTCTCCTTAAAAGAACATTAGGAGCATAATTAGGTCTGATAGGAGAAGACATCAAAGTATTTTACCTATCACACCCTAAAATTAAATAAATAAAATAGAAAATAGGAAATATTTATTTTATCCCTATATAACAAAACCTTAACCTCTGACACTTATACCACCAACCATACCCTTATATAAGTACTTGGATATACTTGAAAAATTGATAGAATGAAGCCATATGACCATAACATTAGTTATACAGTTCTACAAACTTTATGTACATATTAGTATACCATTTTGTATAGGCATGTGTGACTTATGGATTGAGTTTTTAATAGTTTTTTGAAAATGTATTTAATAGGTGGATTTACATTTATTACTCCTCTAACATCTTGTAAACTAAGAAAAAAATATTTATTGTTGGGTGTTTGCATTTACAAGTAAGTGATGTGTTACTTAAAATTAATTAATTGTAAATCTCTCTTTATTTGCTTATTCATTATGTTGTTATTCATTTTCTTGAATGTTGATATATTGATTTGGAGTTTTTGGCAAGAACTTATGTATTGTAGATTTTTCATGTGAAAGTGAAAAGTTTTTGTGAGATTGATTTGGTTATAAAATTTTTGAGTATGATCTTTAAAAATATTTGTGTTAAATTATTAGATTTAATAATTTATGATTGTATTATTGTTAAAAGAATAGTGAAAATTTAAATAGTTACTTAGGTAAATAGACATATGTAAAGAGCTATAAATTCATATTGTCAATATGTAAAGAGCTACAAATTCATACTGTCAATTGGGATTTTAAAAAATTATTACTATTTAATTTTTTATTTCTTTTATTTCATATAAAAATAGATAAAAATTAATTTTTATACACTAAAATAATAATTATTTTATATAAAATTAATTAAAAATTAATTTTTATAAATCAAAACTAATACTATTTACTTTATTATTTAATTTCATATAGAATTAGATAAAAAATTGATTTCTATAAACTAAAATCATTATTATTTTGTATAAATTAATTTTTATAAATTTAAATTATTATTAATTATTATTTTATATTTATTTTATTTTATATAAAATTAAATAAAAATTAGTTGTTATAAATTAAACTATCACTATTTTATATAAAATTAGATAAAAATTAATTTTTATAAATTAAAATGATTATGATTTAAAAATGGAAGAAAAAGGCTCCTATCCCTTTCATCTTTAATATATGATGATGATTTTTATCCATATCATATGATATTTTACTACATAGGTTATTAATTATTGCACAAATGTATCATATGTGACAAAACATATAACATCTTTGATAGATTTTAAGTAAGTTGAAAAATTCATATACTAAATTAAAATAATTTTAAAATTTGATAAAATTCTAAAAAATGACTATAGTTTAGGATATATATTCATTTACCATTTAATATATATATCCATTGGCTTCTTAGGATATATATTACTGATGTATGTTATTAAAACATAAAAAATTGAATCGGTTTAATCAATTTTTTTAAATAAATTCAAATAATCTCACATATGAATCATTTTTTATTTGCATCACACAGCAGTATCATTGCATTGACATTATTCCATTGATGATAACAATCACAAGGATCTTATCTTTTTTCACCAAATAAAAAGCATATCTTTTATTTTTGAAAATAGACTAGACAAATCTCTAATTATATTAAACAAATCACATATAATCAATATTATAGGAATCTCATTATCTATCATTTTCAAAGAAAATGGATAGTCATATAATTTAAATAAAATTCTTAAAATGCATATTGGTTAACAATTTACAAATTTTAACTGAATTAATGCGTTAGTGTGTGTGTATGTCATTAAATATTATATTTTATGTTAACATAAAATTACAATTATTATTTTTTAAAAATATTATACTTATTTATGCCCCCATAAAATATGTAATTATGAAATTTGCCCAATCTGATTAGTAAAAATTTATCCAGACACTTCGCTCTATTGATTCCGTCTAACTTTCATCTTCTTCACTCGCTCTGTTCATTAACTGCCTAAACAAACAGGAAGTCTTCATGATCAGATTCGGTTCGTTACAGCAGGCTCGAGAGTAGGGTTTTAGGGTTTTTCTTCTGCGGGAGTTTGAGCCTAATTCAACAACAATAATGGCCACCACTTCTCAATCTCTCCGCTTTTTAGGCCCTCCATCCGCTGTCTCCGGCGGCACCGCTACCACCAGCAGTAGCTTCGATGCTCTCAATCGCATACTTTCTGACCTCTCTACTCGTGGCAGTCCTAAGGTTATACATTTGTTTTTTTTTCTTCCTAAATTACTTGCTGTTTAAGTGAATTGAAGCTTTGTGTGTTTTTTAAACTGTTATTTAAAAGGGAAAACATGCTTTAGATGATTAAATAGCAGGCTTCTTTCCCTTATTTTTTTCGCTAGATAGTGGAATTTTTTGCTCTCTCTCTCTCTCCCTCCCTCTGTGTGTGTGTACCTTAATTCTGTTTTTGTTTTAATTTCTTACTTTGTTTTAACATATTTAAAGAAAAACATATGCTTTGGATTATTAAAGTTGATAGTTTTTTTTTAAAATTTTTTTTCTTGATTGTTTAAGGAGATGAATGGAGTTTTCTTTGGTATGTCCAGGAAGGTGCAACGTTGGCCTTAAGAAAGCATTTAGAGGAGGAAGCTCGTGATCTTAGCGGGGAAGCATTTCCTCGCTTTATGGATCAGTTGTACGAACGAATTTCTAGTCTCTTGGAAAGTAATGAAGTTTCCGAAAATATGGGAGCTTTGAGAGCTATCGATGAGTTGATAGATGTTGCACTTGGCGAAAATGCCTCTAAGGTCTCCAAGTTTTCTACTTACATGAGAAATGTGTTTGAGGTAAAGCGTGATCGTGATGTACTGACCCTTGCTAGCAGAGTTCTGGGTCACTTGGCTAGGGCTGGTGGGGCAATGACTGCTGATGAAGTGGAATTTCAGGTTTTTGTCGATTGCCTCATTATTTGGTTGTTGGCACCACACCCTCTTTCTTTATGTGATATCTTTGTTCTCGTAGGTAAAAATGGCGCTAGATTGGCTTCGAAATGATAGAGCAGAGCATCGTCTTTTTGCTGCCGTCTCAATCTTGAAAGTATGATATCAACCCTCATATAGTATTGGCAAATTTGTACTCTTTTTTCTTAAGTATTAATTTTCCAAGTAACATAGTCTGAAAGAGCATATAGTTCCATCTTTCAGAAAGGTTATTTTAAATGATTTTCAAGATTTCATTGGTTTCTTAGATGTATTCTTTGCCTTTTCACCATGGCAGGAAATGGCAGAAAATGCTTCCACGGTTTTCAATGTGCATGTTTCTGAATTTGTCGACGCTATCTGGGTTGCTCTAAGGCATCCAACATTAGAAGTTAGAGAGCGAGCAGTGGAGGCATTGCGTGCTTGCCTTCGTGTGATCGAAAAGCGTGAGACTCGTTGGCGTGTGCAATGGTCAGTACACATATGTCATCAAAGACTTTGATTTTATGGCAGTACAAAGTTGTCAAGTTAGAATTCTTGGAAATCATGAAAACCCTTTTTGGCATGTTACTTTATTTGGCTGTGTCATTTTACTTGCATTGTGGACACATACAAGAATACAGAATTTTGAAAGCTAAGTGAGACTAGAGGAAGCTGAGGGAGAAATGTAATAATGTATTCTTCTTGTCCTTCTGGTGTCCGATTATTGTATTCTGTTTCGATAGTGTGCAGGTTAGAAGTTAATTGATGTAGGTGGTTATTGAAGGACAGAAGAATGAACTTCCATCCCTTTTGATGACATAGTTGGCGATTGCTTATTCTGTGTTGAAGTTTAAAGTAACATTAAGGATCAACTATCTTGCGCATTCAAGAGCCATTTTGTGACTGAAATTCTGATGTGTAAAATAATCTTTAGATGCATGTTCCGGACATATTAAAACAATTCTATTTCTATCTTTTTTAACTCCTACCTTTTCCTTTTGTAGTTGGCCAAGCAAGAAATTTTCATGGTGAATTATAAACTATAATGGCTTTAATTGTTGATTGTTTGCTTATTTTTACCTTCTATGAAAGGTAGCAGTACTTGGTGCATGCATCTTGTTGGAAAATGTGCAATAATGCATCTCCTGTCCTTGTTTCTAATTGGTGCTGCTTTCTTGTGAATTTTACTTCACTTTTTTGATTCATTAAGATGGGTTGTAGTTTGAGTTTTCATATTCTTTGCTATATTTTAAGTCATGCCATTTACTCATAACTTTTCTATGCTTTTGACAGGTACTATCGTATGTTTGAGGCTACACAAGATGGCTTGGGTAAAAATGCTCCTGTTCACAGCATACATGGTTCTTTACTTGCAGTTGGAGAGCTTTTGAGGTTGGTGAACATGTCTGAATTCCTTTCTTACTGAGGAATAAAAAGGAAGTTTGACTAGAGCAAGTTGGAGTGTATAGAGCTGCAAACTCAATTGGATTTATTGAAACAACTTCTTGTAAACTAGTTCATTTCCAGTAAATTGGCCTCGGATAAATTCCTAATAACAAACCAAAATCCCTTACACGATTAATTACAAATGCTTTTTGACAAGCATTCGATGCGATAGGTCATGTGAACCAAAAAACCTATTAATAGATAAGAACACATTCCAACCAACTCCCAAAAAATATAAATTTGTATCAAATTAGAACTAGTAATTAATCCCAACATTGAAGTATTGAAAAAACTCATATAAGGAAAAAATCTCAAATAGCCTTGATCAGATATATAATTGTCACTATAAAAAAGAACATAAGAAATTTTATTTTCTTTAAAATGTCATAGAGTGGCTTTAAAAATGTTAGGTTTCAGCTGAATCAGGAGTCCTACTAGGAAGAAATTTAATCTAGAAGTTTTATGCTCAAATATATGCTAATAAAAGGAGAGAAATGTAGGAGCTGGATCTCTGTCATAGTTGTGGGGATTGGAGATTTTTTGCAAGGGGGGGACAATTACAACTATCAACCTTTACGAGTTCTTATTTGGAATTGTGTAGAGCGTGAGTCATCCCTGCTTTGGGAGGAAGCTATTATGAGTAATCACACTAATGCCACCATGCTTTTATATTTTGTCTGTATATTGTCAATGATGGCTTTTTTTGATTTGTGTGTGTGTCTTGGGGTCTATGTCCAGGGATCTGGTGTATTTTTCTTCTTCTGGTGCTTTTTGAAAGGTGCTCATAGTATTTGGGATTTGTCTTTTCCTTGAGTGTTTCCCTTGATTTTCGCTCAATATTAGAACCTCAGGGATTGAGGCCTTTAATGGTCTTGTTGGTTCTATATGAAAATAGACTAATAAGATTTGGCTGTTATTACTTGTTTGCTTTTAGCATCTTCTGATGCCTAAGTTTTAATGCTACTTTGATAGGAACACAGGTGAATTTATGATGTTTGCTTTTAGCATCTTCTGATGCCTAAGTTTTAACGCTGCTTTGACAGGAACACAGGTGAATTTATGATGTCCCGGTACAGAGAAGTTGCTGAAATTGTATTGAGATATCTAGAGCATCGGGATCGGCTTGTTCGCCTTAGCATTACTTCATTGCTTCCTCGCATTGCTCATTTCTTGCGGGATCGATTTGTTACAAACTATTTAACGGTTTGTGAACCTGGTCACCTCTTTTGTTCTCAATTTGTAGCCAGCTTAAAATTTTTCCTGAAGAAAGCATGTTACTTCATTACATGTGAAGATAACTTATGAGCAATCTGATTCTGCGGTGTTGCAGATATGCATGAATCATATTCTTGCGGTGTTGAGACTGCCAGCTGAACGTGGTAGTGGATTCATTGCTCTAGGTGAGATGGCTGGTGCCTTGGATGGGGAGCTTGTCAACTATTTGCCAACAATTATGTCTCACATACGGGATGCTGTAAGAATCCTTGCATGCACTGACATGTTTTTGTGCACATATTTTTGTTTCTTGTTCATCTACAAGTTTGGATACCTTACTGATCTCCATTATAAATTTTGTGGTAATTTTTATACTGAATTTTCTGCCATTTTATTACAGATTGCTCCACGGAGAGATAGACCCTCACTTGAGGCTTTGGCCTGTGTTGGAAACATTGCTAAAGCCATGGGTCCTGTCATGGAACCATACGTACGGAATCTTTTGGAAGTCATGTTCTCTGCTGGTCTTTCCTCTACATTGGTTGAAGCCCTTGAACAAATAAGTATCAGGTCTTTATGTGATATGTTTTTCTGTAGATGTTTATTTGTGTATTTGGTTTTTTTGTCAAAGAAATTAACAGCTCTGCTCTTTCAGTATTCCATCACTGTTGCCAACTATTCAAGACCGGTTGCTCGACTCCATTTCACTAGTCCTTTCAAAATCACATTATTCTCAGGCAAGACCAGCAACTCCAATGGTTCGAGGAGGTTCAATGAATACACCTCAAAAGGTTTCAGACCTTAGTGGTTCATCTCTAGTGCAACTCGCATTGCAGACTCTAGCTCGTTTTAATTTCAAGGTTCATAAAAATACACCTCTTATTTTAAGGTCACCAGCATCTATAGTTCATCTCTAAAGCTGCTTTTTTGATCTAGGGTCATGATCTTCTTGAGTTTGCTAGAGAATCTGTTGTCATATATTTGGATGATGATGATGGAGGCACAAGGAAAGATGCTGCCCTTTGTTGTTGCAAGTTGATTGCAAATTATTTTTCTGAGATCACAACTGTGCAGTTTAGTTCTACTAGGTCCAGTCGAGTTGGAAGAAAGCAAAGGCGTCTTATTGAAGAGGTTTGTTTTTCTTATCATCTTATCTACTTATCAGTTGCTCTTATTTCACACTAGTTGTGTGCTTGCATCAGTAATAGTCTTATTTATTATTTATATGTACTGCCTGTTTACATGTTTTGCTTACCCTCCTTTACACTATGCATATGGATAAACCTTACACAGAGGATAATGCTATTAAATGGAAGTCTTTAACAATTCAAGCAACAATACTTATTGTCACTTTTTCTGACCCTGAAAAAGTAATCTCTAGTTAACATGATATCTAGGCTTGTGACCATCTGAATTACTTGATTCCAATCATGTCATGATTGCTTAAAGGAAGTTCCTTGTTGGTTTCTATAACAAGTATCAGGGAGGACTGATCCTGGTGAGGCCAGAAGCTCAAAAACTGTAGGCATGGAATTGCTTCTCTTGTTTGAATCTTTGTCATATGCTTATAGTTTCATAGTCTATGATAGGTATAATAACATAATTCTATTTGTTATGAGCGATCAGGCAATTTCTTTTTCTAAAGAAAAGGCTGTCCCTTCCCACTGAAAAAAGAAATTATGTTGCAAAAAGAACTGTCATCAAAGAGCATTCTGAAACATGCAACATAAGCACAGAAGGAAAGGAAAAAGTGGTAATATTTCAAGATATCATTTAGATAACATAGATAAAAGTAAAGAAGGAAGCTAAAGTTTTTAACAGAGCCTGTTTAGCTCTGTTATGCATTCTGATGGCACAACATAGTGGTACAAGAGAAATCATGCTTTCTTTTAGTGTGTGATTTGGTTTCATTGATTGGTGGGTGGTTGTAAATGATTGATTTGTGTTCTTGATGATGTGAGATGCATGTTTTTGCTTATATCTGGGGTGCCTTGCAGCTTGTGGAAAAGCTTCTCATTGCAGCCATTGCAGATGCTGATGTCACTGTTCGTCATTCTATTTTCTCCTCTCTTCATGTCAATCGAGGTTTTGATGATTTTCTGGCACAGGCTGATAGCCTTAGTGCAGTTTTTGCTGCTTTAAATGATGAGGTATAATTGCATATCTTGGAAATATCATTATATGGTCTCGAGTTTTTTTTTTTTGTTGTTGTTACGTTAGTACTTTTGTCATTAGAACACATTTGGTGAATTCATGCATTAAGATGTGTCTATCAAACAAATTATATTAAATTTTAAAGCTTGTCTTAGATTTGTTGCATTCATGTTGATTCAATGGTTGCCTGTTTTCATTGATGATCATTGCTTTGTCTTTTAGAGAGATTGGAATCTTTTTATCTGAAGCTCTGTGGCAGTAGTAGAATTTGATAATGGCAAGTGATTGAATTTTTCCATGACTATTATGGTATTTGATAATGTTACAGATACTGTAGATTAGGAAAGATCTTTGAATATTCAACAAACATATTTTAGAATTTGTTGCAATCCTAATGATTTGATTTGTATATTTTCCTTTTCCTATAACATTTATAAATACCTGACCTAATGAATGTTAAATCACGCAGCTTTTCATACAAATCACTCCTCTCTACAGATAATAATTACAAGTTTGTGGTGTTTGGAAATACTAAAAGCTTAGTGTTGAAACATTACCTGATGAAATGCTATATATAATAAGCAATGGACTTGATCACTTGAAAATTTTAAAATTCTTCTTTGGACATTTTTAGTTTTGTGACTTTGATATTTAGATTTAATCATCCGTTATCTATTTGAAGGTTAAGGAAAAAAATTATCCATACACTCGCAATTATAAAAGATTCATCTCATAAATATATAAAAACAGAGGTGTAAAACTTAATAATAAATTTAAGGATATGCTAAATATATATGAAAGTAATATAAAAATTCTGATTTGTCAGTTGTGATATGTATTCAACTGTATTAGCTTTGTATTTTAATTGTTTTACTTTATTGAAACCTTTTAAGTTGGGTGTGGATTGCGCAATTAGCCACTTATAAATACTAAGTACTTCAAGGTTTTTAATTTTTAACTGATCTCTATGAATGTCTCATCTCAGTTTTCTTGTGTATAACTATGTTTAGTTGTTCAGACATGCGTACTGCACTGTCTTGCAAATTTTGCAAATCATTTTTATTGTGACATTTGGCATTGTTTTGTTTATCTTTTTGTCCACGCATGTGCAACTTAAGTTGTGTGCTTGTAAATGAATCAGTATCTGTACATTTTTATCTTTATAATCCTGCATTTCAGGTGCTCAATTTTTGTAATCTGTTAGATCTGTTTTGTGAAACATTTTTCTCTGTTGCTGAATGATGGTTCACTGAATTAAGACTTCTTGTTTTTTTTGCTGGGATATTACCTATTTCTTGAAAAATATTTGCTGTGTTAGGATTTTGACGTCAGAGAATATGCCATCTCAGTGGGTGGGAGATTATGTGAGAAAAATCCTGCATACGTGCTGCCAGCACTTCGCCGGCACCTGATACAGTTGTTGACATATCTTAGTCAAAGGTGATGCAGTCTTATTAGCCACCCACTGGCATTGTAAATGTTTCCATTAGCTTGTAATGTAGGATTTTGTTTCACCTGAATTAGTGTCCTCTCTCTATTAGTATCTGATATTCAGAACTTTTTTTCCATGTCAGCAGTGCAGATAACAAATGCAGAGAAGAAAGCGCAAAGTTGCTTGGTTGTTTGATACGCAATTGTGAAAGACTAATACTCCCCTATGTTGCACCAATACACAAGGTTTAATTTGCATATTATAGTTGCTTTTTTTGCTTTCTAGCATCCCTCGCTAATGCAGCAATGGTAATTTCAGGCGCTTGTGGCTAGACTTGTTGAGGGAACAGGAGTCAATGCAAATAATGGTGTCATTAGTGGAGTTCTAGTAACTGTTGGAGATCTTGCCCGAGTGGTGTGTAAACTCCTGCATTATAACTACATGCCATAATGTATTCTCTACATCGATTTTTGACTCTCCTGCATTATAACTACATGCCATAATGTATTATCTGTGTTGATTTTTGACTGGCAATGAAGTGGGCTTTCATAACCACACGGCATAATGTGTTCTCTTAGTTCAAGCAAATATTTAATTGCTAAAAAAAATAATGCAAATTTTAATTTCTTATTATTTCACTTATTTTGGTTAATCTGGGTTCTGGTGCTTATTTAGGGTGGTTTTGCCATGAGGAAATACATTCCAGAACTGATGCCTTTGATTGTTGAAGCTTTATTGGATGGGGCTGCAGCTACTAAACGTGAAGTGGCTGTTGCAACACTTGGTCAAGTTGTTCAAAGCACTGGGTCTGTAACTGTTAATCATGTTACCTTTGATTGAAATTAGTAAATAGCAATTTGATGTGTTCTCATTCTTAGTGACATAGATTCTAATAGTGGCTGCTACTTTCTTTGAAAGAACATACAACATTTATCTACAATGTTCAATTGTTTGGTATGAATATAAAATATTCATATCAAATCTGGTTGCGTATGTTGTAATTTCATTATGAGTTCAATTCAAATTCCATGGATTGGGCTTATCTTAACCGTTCAATTTTATTTGCTTTTGCTTTTGGAATGCACAAATGTATTTGTGATTTTGTTTCTAGGTTCTCTTTGGAATGATGTCTGTTTTAATTTTACTTTGTTTTTTTAACTTACAGGTATGTCATAACTCCTTATAATGAGTATCCTCAGTTGCTTGGCTTGCTTCTGAAATTGTTGAATGGTGAGCTAATGTGGTCCACTAGACGTGAAGTGCTAAAGGTATTGAGAGGAATCAGAATGCTTAATTTTATCCTCCAAATCCTCATTAGGGTGATGTCTAAATTGCTTTTTTTTTAACCAGGTTCTAGGTATTATGGGAGCCTTGGATCCACATGCACATAAGCGAAACCAGCAAAGCCTGCCTGGACCACATGGGGAGGTTGCTCGTGTGGCCAGTGATTCTAGTCAACACATTCCATCTGTAGATGAGTTACCTTTGGACCTTTGGCCATCTTTTGCGACTTCTGAAGATTATTATTCCACGGTAGTATTCAAACTGGATTCATCATTCCTCTGCTTCTTGAATTTTATACTGAATTGTGTCTGATGAATTCAGGTTGCTATCAATTCTCTCATGCGAATTCTTAGGGATCCCTCACTTTCTAGCCACCACCAAAAGGTGGTAGGATCTCTTATGTTCATATTTAAGGTAAATTAACATGACAAGTGTATTTTGTTTCTCTCATAACCATCTATGTTCTCAAAAATAATTTTTCTTTTATTCCTAGAGTTATTCTTATAATTTCCTGTTTATTTTTTTTCTCTTTGAGGTTAGTCAATGGGCCTTGCTTGTGTTCCATATTTACCCAAGGTTAGTATATTTTTTATCGTTGAACTATTTTTGTGTTCCAAACAGCTCAATGCATTTCTAGCTAGATCTTGAAAATGTTGCAAACAAGCAATGAGGAGATGTTTAGTTGTAACTAATTTGTTTTTATATATGTTTTCCTCTTTTTTTTAACCAAAACATTTTTTTTCCAAATCTCAATTTTTTGTTTCTATTATTTTTCATTGCAAGTCTTAGTTCATTTTTATCATATTTGAATGAAATATGTAGCTAATTAGTTTTTTTCACTTATAGAATAACATAATATCCTATGACTATGGTTGATAAAAATGAAATATTCAAGTGAACTAGAAAAGTAAAGAGGGAGGAAAAAAAGACAAGGATATCCTTGATGTAATAAGTTGTGAATCTCTGATGCATCATACAATATTGTTACTGTTTTCAAATATGCCATACAATCTTGTTCAAGATGTGTGCTGTTTCTTTTTTTTTCCTTATGTAGGTTTTGCCCGATCTTTTTCACACTATTCGTACTTGTGATGATTATCTCAAAGATTTTATAACTTGGAAGCTTGGAACTCTGGTGTCTATAGTGCGGCAGGTGATTTATAATTTCATAACATTTTTTGAGCCTTAGGTGATTTTCATATTGATGTATGGCATACTTTTTTCTGCAGCATATTCGAAAATATCTTCCAGAATTGCTATCTCTAATATCTGAACTGTGGTCATCCTTTAGTTTGCCTGCTGCTACTCGTCCTGCTCGTGGTTTTCCAGTAAGTTAATCTCTTTTCTACCATTTGTCGTTTCTCTAGTTACAACAATCTAAGTGCCCCAACATGAGACCATCTGTTTGGCATTTGTATCTATGATCTAATTGTTCATCCACTCCATAACTAAGCTCATGTTTTCTTTTCAGGTTTTGCATCTTGTAGAGCAACTCTGCTTGGCCCTCAATGATGAGTTCAGAACACATCTTCCTGTTATTCTTCCATGTTGTATCCAGGTTCTGACTGATGCGGAACGGTGTAATGACTACACATATGTTCTTGACATACTACATACCCTTGAAGTTTTTGGTGGTTAGTACATTTCTTGCACAACTTCTTTTTGTAGCGTTATTAGATGTCAATTTGCGTGAACCTTCACATTATATGAGTCAACTAACAGTTTTTTATTTTAGTTTTCAATTTGGTTTTCATAGAACTCG
Organism: Dalechampia spathulata; assembly: GCA_948192965.1. Taxonomy (NCBI): domain Eukaryota; kingdom Viridiplantae; phylum Streptophyta; class Magnoliopsida; order Malpighiales; family Euphorbiaceae; genus Dalechampia; species Dalechampia spathulata. Next base: position 17,342 of record CANYBF011594731.1, on the reverse strand, counting down.
CTTTTCTTGATTTTTTCCAATAAAAACCTGAAAAACAGAACACAAACTGAAATTGATGATTTTATTAGTAATTTTTGATGTAATAAATATTTATTTTGTAAACTTATTTTGTATTACTTAATAAATTTGTATTGTAAAAGTTAATACATATAATTTATCACTAAGTTAAAGTTTCTTAATGATGTTAACAATTTTAAATGTGAAAAATTTATATAAATTGAATAAAAGGAAACTGAATAGTTTTACTGGTCAGTTCAGTAATCAATGCACACCTAATGTCTGCTACTTTCTCCTAGAAGTTATGAGTGATAGATCAGTAGAATAATGTATATGGCAATAGAAGATGAACATTATTAAATTTATTTTTCACATTATCACTCAATGCTTTGAGTCTAAACTAAATTGAGCATTGAGAAAATAAAATCACCTGCCTGTGCACGTGAAAAATTTATGTGAAAAAATTGCTCCAATTGAGATGGAGTTTCAATCATGAAGATTTGATAATCATTGGCTACTCAACTCAAGCTAATGGTGCTTGCTTTTCAATGAATAGTTCTGTATTTTCTATTGTATTTGATTGTGAATCGACTTTCTTGGGGTTACGAGTATTTGTTTGTAGTGGAGGGTGTGTTTTGAGATTCTTAATTATGAACATGTCAAGAAGATATTTTGGCATACTTGAATTGTGAACAAGCCCGTGCAATGAAATCATACCACTATCATCTGCAATAAGATTGCTACCAGCCTAGCAACCTCTCTTAACTTGGTTCTTGAAGAGGCTTTATGTTCACTCTTGGAAATTTACAATATTATAATAGTTAATGATATATTTTATAGAATTCTCAAAGTTCCATATTTGGATCTCGGTTCACTGATGAGGCCATGTTCTTTTAAATGTTGCTTTCTGCAACCATCGGATAATTACTTATTGCAGCTGAACAATGTAGGAACTTTGGATGAGCATATGCACCTACTACTTCCTGCACTTATTCGTTTGTTTAAAGTGGATGCTTCTGTTGATGTAAGACGTGCTGCTATCAAAACATTGACAAGATTGATCCCTCGTGTACAGGTGGGTGCTGAGCTCCTTCAGTTGATAATCAGATGATTAAGTTGTTCTTTTCCTCTTTTTCTATCATTTGTTTTAATTTTGCATTTTACAGCTTTTAATTAGTATTTTATACACTATTGAACTATTGTATTTTGCAGGTTTGCTAGTGTTAGTCTTGTATTTTTGGCTAGCAAAAGAGATTTAAATGATAGTAGTACAAAGGACAAACATATTTCATTAAGTGAATGTTTAAGATATCAGATCTTATACAACTCTTTCATAAGGGTTGTCAAGAAAGTGTTTTGAGAATATATTTTTTAAAAGTGTCTTTAAAGTGAAAATACATGTTCAAAATGATACGGGGTAACAGCTTTTGAATATTTATTGGAAGTGCCGGTCATGATATGCCATAACTGCTGGGCAATTAGCATTGTTGTTGAGTAATTTTTTAAAAAATTCATGAGCTCTGAGAGTGCTGGGTAAGTGAATATAGAAATGAAGTTGAAAACCATGTAGCACAAACAAATTAGATCGTGCAAAGGTCCAATCTAGTCCACTTTTATATCACTTGGTTTTCTTATATTTATTAGGTGTGAGATCTTCAAGGATATTAAAGAAATGCAAGTTGCATACATGTGCTATTGTAACCCGTGGATTTCTTTTTTTTACATGTTTTATCAGGTTACGGGCCATATTTCTGCTCTTGTACATCACCTAAGGCTGGTCCTGGATGGGTAGGCTTCTGCTTTCCCTGCTTAGATAGGAATTGTTTTTGTTTGTTTATTGTTGCCCTTTTACAACTTTTAAGAAATTATTTGGAGCCAAATATGTTTTCATTTTCTGTTCATTCCTGTTACTGCACATCTTTGCTTTTAGAAATATTTTTATGGATTTCTCAACATCATGGAATACTTCTATAAACTTCGTGTGTTGAATTATTTGTATCATGTTGGAACTGTTTTTCTGTTGCTGTTACTCAACTTTATGAAATATTTCGATCAACTCCCTTTGGTGCAATTGGGATTTGTCTTTGGTGTTCAGTTACTCAAAATTAAATTCCTGAACTGAATGAAAATTGAGTAGCGGATTTGAATGATTCAGAGGCCCGATCTATGGGCTAATGAACTTCATCCAGACTTGCTGTGATGCTATAATATGAATATGATTAACTGAAATTGATAAGGTAGAAGTAATTAAAATCGTAAAGTGTTAGTCTGCATGCACGAGTTTTGGGCTTGGTCCATCCACATGCAAAATGAGCAGAACTAGTTACTTTGTTTGTTGGAATTTAGTCTTTACTTATTATTTTCTACTTTGATTTGTTAGCAATGTGAGATTCTCAACAATTTTGATAAGCTAATGTCTTGCTGCTACTTTATGAAAATGGAATTTCTGCATCTTTCATCCCCTTTTTCCATTACAGGTATCCATTTACCTTAAGTTTTCATTAGTTTTAATTTCAATTAACAGGAGGAATGATGAGATTAGGAAAGACGCTGTTGATGCACTTTGTTGTTTGGCACATGCCCTTGGGGAAGATTTTACCGTTTTCATTCCTTCAATTCACAAACTTCTGTTGAAGCACCGTTTACCGGTTTGCTTACTGGAACAATTATTATTTTCTTTTCCCATTCCTTTCATGTGCAACTTTTTTTTTTTGAGTGAGTTTGGGTATTAAATGATATTTATTTCATATTTGTAAACTGTGTCATTTTGTCTTCAGCATAAAGAATTTGAAGAAATTGAAGGACGTTTACGGAGACGTGAACCTCTTATCCTTGGTATCACTGCTGCACAAAGATTGAGCCGACGACTTCCAGTGGAGGTCATAAGTGACCCTTTAATTGATATGGAAAATGACCCTTATGAAGATGGGATGGACAAGCAAAGGCAATTTAGAGGACATCAGGTAACTTACTTCATAGTTGATGTTTAGGGCGTTTATTACTGCTGCCTGTGGAGTATATGGTAGCTCTATAGATATCTAGGTAACTAGAGAATAATACGGAGTCTTGATGGGAAACTAGGTTGCACCTTAGGTTTTTCCTTTGAACCTATACCATCATAGCATATGCAACTGGTCTTGGCTATTATGACAAAGGTACACTATCAATCTGCACTGAGATGCCTCTGGTATGACTTGTGATATCAGCAAACAATGGTATAATCACTAGTCTTTGAGAAATATAGTTCCACAAAAGCAAGATTTCATTGCACTGTGATGGCCTCTGTTCAAAACCTAACAAAAATTTGAAAATGGAATTATTGGACTAGCTTTCATAAATGGTTGTGATTCTTGCACTAAATAAATTATTCTTATGTATATTCTATATTTAAGAGGCATTGTGAGAGGGGAAGATAGGAATGAAGAAAAGTAGAAGCTAATTAAACTTTTGGTGCTTGCAAAACCTAAAAAACCTAAAAAAGAATCGGAGAACTTTATGACTGTAGAGCAGTGTGTTGGAACATACTTAGCCTTAATTCAGCTACTAGAATCATCCGACTGTTCACAATAATATACTCTGTACAACAAAGCTCTTTAGGCCACTAACTTCTAATTTGTCACTCAAATATCCAAGAATATAATTGTCAAATATGGCACGACCCAAATGAAGAGGAAACGTGCACTACAGAAGGTTACACCAAAAAACTGGATACCACTCCAACTTTTTTACTAGTGATATTGAATGATTATTTATTTTGGCACAATACATCTCCAACTTACTACGCTTAAATGAATCAATCATGTTTCCTCCTATACTTGAGGGTATGCCTGTTAGTTACTCGAACTTAAAATATAATGTACTATCCCTTTAAACTTGATTATATGATGAGCTAATATGATTGTGGCATGCTAACATGTAATTTTTGCTAATATGATGAGCTAACATGTAATATACATGTATCTATAGCTTCTTGTACTTGCTAAAAGTGTTTATTTTGCCTCTGATACTTGTTATAATTATTTATCTTGTTCCTTATATTTGCTTAAATTATTTATCTTGACCCTTATTAATTTCTTTATTTTACTTTTATACTTGAATATCAGACACAAAGGAGAATAATAATAAATCTCATATGAGAATTTTAAAATTGTTATGAATTTTAAACTATAACTCAAATCTTAAATTAATCTTACGAATGTGTTTTTAAAAATGAGAAAATTAAATTAAAATTTAATCATTAAAAAATCAAGAAAAATAATAAAACTCATTAGATAAATTTGAAAAAATGAAAAATACTTATAGATAAATTTGTATGTAAATTTAATTGTTTGAATCAACAATTTTTCTTAAAAAAAATAAATAAATACTTTCCTAATTACAATACTATGAAAATTGTATGAATAGTACATAAGTATTTAAGCCTGATTTTAAATTCATGTGAATAGTATCCAATTAAAAAAAAATTTAGAAAAATTTATTTCAGGGGCAAAAAGTAACCAATATTGACAATTCTTGGGGCAAATTTATTGCAATGGATGAGTTTAGAGGCTAAATTGACCAAAATGTTATGTAAATTGAGTCTGAGTTTGGTGGTTTTTTTTTTTTTTTAACTTTTCTGTAGCTGCTCACATAGGACTCTTTATCATTGTCCCTTGCAACAAATACTACAATGATTTGACACCACATCTTCATGTATTGGCCATAATGACTTCGATGATGAAAGTTGCAAACATTTAAGAACATGTGGAATCTAGTTAACAAAATGGTAGTTAACTTTGTTTTTGAAACAAATTTGTTCAGAAACATCTGGAATTTAGTGCTTATTTAATTTTTTAACATTTCTTTATGAATTTTTGATAAAAGAAATTGTTATGTAGGTCAATGATGGTCGATTACGCACCGCTGGAGAGGCCTCTCAACGCAGCACTAAAGAAGATTGGGCTGAGTGGATGAGGCATTTCAGCATTGAACTGCTTAAGGAGTCCCCTTCTCCTGCATTACGAACCTGTGCCAGGCTTGCGCAGTTACAGGTACAATTACAGTGTTCACACATGCTTCTCCTCTCTTTCTTGTCATTCTAATTGGCAAATTCTGCAGCCTTCTCTGGGGCGTGAATTGTTTGCTGCTGGTTTTGTTAGCTGTTGGGCACAGCTGAATGAGGGTAGTCAAAAGCAGTTGGTTCGGAGTTTGGAGATGGCATTTTCATCTCCAAATATACCTCCTGAAATTCTAGCAACCCTTCTTAACTTGGTATGTCTGGTTTACGTCTTGAATGGTCTTCACATTAATCTAGGTCGTCCCTGTTTGGCTTTAGATGAAATTCATGTTTTCTTCTTGTAGGCAGAGTTTATGGAGCATGATGAGAAACCTCTTCCAATAGACATCCGTTTACTTGGTGCTCTTGCAGAGAAGGTACTGTTTTTCTTGTTTATATGTCTCAGCAGTTGTATGCTTTTGTTGTGTGCGTTAAGCACTGTACTGATACAATATATGAATTTGTGAATGCTCAATGGTTCAATACAGTGTCGTGCATTTGCAAAGGCTCTGCATTACAAAGAAATGGAATTCAAAGGTGCTAGCTGCAAAATGGATGCTAATCCTGTTGCGGTTGTTGAAGCACTTATACATATAAATAATCAGTTGCACCAGCATGAGGTCTTCTGTCAATTTGAAGTTCGAAAGTTTAAATACATATGCTATTTTATGCTTAACATCTGATATTCGTCACTTTTTTGTTTTCTTATTTTTATATCATTCAATGGTTATTATTAGGCTGCTGTTGGAATATTGACCTATGCCCAACAACGTCTCGATGTTCAATTGAAGGAGTCCTGGTATATAATCAACTGAAGAGATTATTTTCTTGTTGTCCATTATGAATTGTTTGGAACAGCTATAATCTTCCATGGTTTTCCTGTTGGTATGCAGGTATGAGAAATTGCAGCGGTGGGATGATGCTCTGAAAGCTTACACTCATAAGGCTGCTCAAGCATCAAGTCCACATGTTGCATTGGAAGCTACACTAGGTCTGTATTAACCAGGACCAGCTAACTGTCACTGTTGCAGTTGCATGGTCTATTTTTTAACCATTTCAGTTAGTGTATTGATGCTCATTATTTGGAATTTGTGGCAGCAATAATTAATTATTAGAACCCTGGGTATGTTTTACTTGGCTAAGCAGAATATAGACTAAATATGTCAAACAGCAATGTAGCATTGATCATACCTAATTGCTGAGATGCCTTCGAGTATTATACATGCAATGTGCTTGGATATGAATTATCCTTTTTCTTTATATGCCTTGAGCCTTCTTGAATTACTTGTTTGGACCAGGAATATCTGTTCATCGGACACAGTTTTGCTTTGGTTATTATTAATTCAATTTGGCCCCTTGTTTTGTTTTACTAGTGATATTTTTGGTTATCAATGAAAGCTGAGTAGTTGGACCATTCTATCAAATTAATCATTTTGGTTTTCAGGACAATCATTTTCTGAGATTGTAGAAACTCCATAGGTTGAAGAAAGTATTGGATCAAACTCCCAACCAAGGCCGTAAATGGGGTTGGTACCATCTTGCCAAAAACCAATTGGGTTATGCTAAGTATCAATCTTTTCCACTTATTAGTACTAAGTTCCCCATATTTTTTCCATGTGGGATACCCTACACTCCCCTCAAGTGCAACTGGTTTGGATTAGTTGTGACTTGCTAAACATAAGCCTTCACTTGGAGGCCCATCACACACGTAGGCCTATCTCAGTGGCTGTAGGTCCACAAATGTGTCTGAGACTCCATGTTAGTTCAATTCCAAAACTTCGAAAACAAGTCCATGATTATCAAATTGTTTAGTCATCTTGGGCTCTAATACCATGTAGAAACTCCATGGTCCAAAGAGAATATTGAGAAAAACTCATAGCCATGGCCATAAAGGAGGTTTATACATTTTGCATAGAATCAATCTTGCATGGAACCAACTGGCTTATGCTAAATTTCAATCTACTGTACTTCTATACCACTTAAATTTCTCACATGCTTGCACTCCAACAGGGTTTTAACTTGATATACAGGCATGTTAAAAAAAATTAACTTTTTATCTAGCTGTATAGTCTAGCCTGCGTTGCCATTTTCAGTATATTTGTGCTGTGATATTTGTCAGTAAGCCTGTCTATATCCACAATGTGGGAATGTTAATGTGTTGTGATGCCTAAAAAGTTTATCCGCCTCTGATTTTGGCATGCTATGAACAGTGTAGTGTGCTTGGTTCAATTATCTCCTCTCTTCTGGTCCTTTACTCGTTTGAAATTCAGGGTAGTGTGTGCAGTTTCTACACAAATAATTTTTTACATTTATATTTTTTTAGATTCTTGGATTTTGACATGTTCCTACGTTGATTATATCAATTCATCAAAGTTTGAGGTTCAAAGATCCTGGGATATGTAGGGTCTATATATTTCTCATCTCTATGCATCTTCTATAGGAAGGATGAGATGCCTTGCTGCATTAGCTCGGTGGGAAGAACTTAACAACCTATGCAAGGAGTATTGGACCCCAGCAGAGCCATCTGCTCGATTAGAAATGGCACCAATGGTACCTTTTGAATTTTGTGCAGTTGCTTAAATTCCATGTGCACATGCTTATGTTTAATGTGGTTGGCCAGGCTGCTCATGCTGCCTGGAACATGGGAGAATGGGATCAAATGGCAGAATATGTTTCCCGGTTGGATGATGGCGATGAAACTAAACTTCGGGGTCTGGGTAATACTGCTGCTAATGGTGATGGAAGTAGCAATGGTACATTCTTTAGAGCTGTCTTACTGGTTCGTAGAGGAAAGGTACTCCTCATACCTTGTCTATATCTTGTTTCGCTTACATAACTGTGTTGTTTTTTTTGCATCATTTACTTCATTTAATGGTATCACAATTTTGTGAAGTATGATGAAGCTCGGGAGTACATTGAGAGAGCTCGAAAGTGCTTAGCAACTGAGCTTGCTGCTTTGGTATGTTTCTCATTTCTTTATTCAAATTTTTTCGTTGGCTGTTTTTTGTTTTCTGGTTTCATATAACTTCTTTAATTTGGAGAAGTGATGAAGCTGGATAAGAGCTATTTTCACAGGGTTCCACACGATTTTTGCGTCACTGCTTGCTCTTTTTCTTATTTTCTCTTGAATACATTTTTTTTTCATTTATACAAGTGCTGTATAATAATGTTAATGCACATAGAATTTTTCAATTTTGACACAAGGTACTTGTTAGATCGAAAAAGTACATTAGATCTAATAGATTTTTTTTGCTGTATCTAGACTAATATCAATCAAACCCATTTCATGAATAAAATGTGACTAATTAACCGACTAACAGAACTACTTGTTACAAATAACATTTTGTTGTTACATTGAAAAATATAAATGTTGACTAATTTGACTAACATTGAACTTGGTAAAATGAAATGGTTGAATAATTGAAAAATGAGATTATTCAGAAATACAAATTGAATGCTAAGATTACGCATCATGCAGACCATACACTATACCACTAAGTCATATTCTTCTCTATCGACAAATGTGTCAATAGGTGCATGATTTAGTTAGATGTTAATTTTGCTCACTGTTAGTAGGTACATAGATTTCTTTCATTCTGAATCCAAAACAATTTCATTCAGGCCAATACACAGAAAATTTAATGTCAATTGCTCCTCATTTCTAAAATTTTAACTGTCATGGTAGCCTCATTAGTATTTTGACTAAAAAACCTACTTAGGTGGACTATCTAATCCTTTGGAAAGAATCCATTTAAACCCTTTTCTTTGGGAAACCCATAATAGTTGCACTGCTAAAGAGGACTGTGGTAAGAAACACACCAATTTTCATGCTCTTGCTACAATTAGGTGATCCTCTTTGAATAATTCATGCAACCCAAGGATATTATGATGTCAAGTTCTTTGTGACATTGTAAAGTTTGTTTCAAGTCTTTTCATGGTTACAAGGTAGAATATTTCCCACTGCCATTTCCTTCAATGTGTTCTATGCCTGATGTCGTCATATTATTTTCTTCCCTTTTCAGGTTTTAGAGAGTTATGAGCGTGCTTACAGCAATATGGTTCGAGTGCAGCAGCTATCAGAATTGGAGGAGGTTTAGATTCTATTTTTCATTTTTTTTCCTTAATTTATGTAGGCAATTCAATTTGTATGATATCTAACAGCAAATATTGTTCTTTACAGGTAATTGACTACTGTACTCTTCCCGTGGGAAATCCTGTTGTTGAAGGGAGGCGTGCCCTTATCCGTAATATGTGGACTGAGAGAATTCAGGGTGCAAAACATAATGTTGAGGTACATATCTTACTTCACTCATTTGAAAAATTGAAGCTATTTTAATTTTTGGTTTGCAAATAATTGTTGTGCTCAAATTTCAAGAATGAATACTTTGAATGGTAATTTTTTAATATTTGTTGGATAGTGATGGTTATGTGTTGGTCAGATTATAGAAGTGCATTGCAAGTTTTGTAATGACAATTAAGTTAGTAAAAAGGGGCGTAGCTTGTGTGGTCTAGAAAGCCCTTGGAGCACACATATATGATACCTTCTCTCTACTATAGGAAAAAGTTGATTGGAAAAAACAAATTGTTTTGAAGTAGGGTGGGTAAAATGAATATCTAACAATATTTATGTTGAATGAAAGATTTCATTAGTTCATCATCATCACCATTCTTCAGTTTTGTTGTATGCAATGAGTATTGGTTGCTGAATATACGTACACAAGGCTAGCATTTCATACATGGAAGTTAGCATCAAGATGCCTAGTCACCGGAAGAGAGCTGTATGGAATGGGTGGATTCACGTTGAGTGGAGGTTGCAGTCTTCGTATATAGGTTGAAGGGGGATTGAAATTGCTTGAAAATGAATGTTGTCGACCAGCACATGTGCCAATAGGCAATGTTAAAAAATTTCAACTTATGATGGAGTAGAATGGACTCATGCTTAGCAAATTGAAGTGGAGAATAATTTAGTATAACTAGATGTAACCTAAACTTGTTAGAAGCTTAATTAGTTTGATAATTGAGTAAAGTTCAAGCTAGATAAGACTCATTAAGCTCATGAGATTGATCAATATATACAAATAATTTTCATTGGTAAATATTTTACTATTGTAATAAATTAATATATATTTTAGTTTAACTATACTTGCCGAACTGGCTAGTAGGCTCGATTAACTCATGAGACAAAAAAAAAAAAAAACACTATATTGTGCTCAGCCAAGCTCGAGTTGATAATAAATGAATCAATCTAAAGGTAGCTACAACCTAGATTTCTTGCAACCTCACATTAATAAATGAATTTGCAATTCAATGTTCTTTTTCTTATTACTTTTGATAACTTTTCTATATTATACAATATTCAGGTCTGGCAAGCTCTATTGGCTGTAAGAGCACTTGTGCTTCCTCCAACTGAAGACATTGATACTTGGCTCAAATTTGCATCTCTTTGTTGGAAAAATAATCGGATTAGCCAGGCTAGATCTACTTTGGTTAAACTCTTGCAGGTCAGCTCTGGTGTTTAAATGGAGCAGACAAAGATCTCTGTTATTTTGTCTAATCCTAGCTTGCCATTGCTAATTGGACCTTTTTCTTTTGTAATTTTGTTCAGTATGACCCTGAAACATGTTCTGAGGATGTGAGATATCATGGGCCTCCTCAAGTAATGCTTGAATACTTGAAATTCCAATGGTCACTTGGTGAAGATCACAAGAGGAAAGAAGCATTTGCTAGGTTACAGGTTTGGATAACTTAACTTCCAATTGGGGGTATCATTATTCTTGAGTATGCACCTTTACTGGTATGATGTGGCATCTATTCTGATTCTGTTCCATATTTCTTCTGGCTGTCAAAATATTGTAACAGAGATTGGCCTTAGAGCTTTCAAGTTCTCCAACTAGTCTTTCTGTTCAAACTTCTGGTTTAATGAGTAGTACAAGTTCCAATGTACCCCTTCTTGCTTGTGTTTATCTTGAACTTGGAAACTGGCAGTGGTCACTTTCTCCTGGATTGGATGATGATTCGGTGCAAGGTGATTAGCTTCACAAACCTTCCTCTTGAAGGAATTATATAATACAAATGAAACAGAAGCTCCTTTTGAATGGAAAAAAAATGAACGTTCAAGTGATGTCTCAATACTTTTTTATGACTTTTTTTTGTTGTAGAAATCCTTGCTGCATTCAGGAATGCAACTCAGTACGCACCCAAATGGTCTAAAGCATGGCACACTTGGGCTTTGTTTAATACGGCAGTCATGTCTCACTATACTCTTAGAGGGTTTCCAGATGTTGCCTCACAGTTTGTTGTTGCTGCTGTCACTGGATATTTTCACTCAATAGCTTGTGCAGCAAATGCTAAAGGGGTGGATGACAGCTTACAGGTAGAGAGATTTTCACTTGTTATGGGAAGCCGGATATATATGAAAGTCTGATAAATGCAGCCAAAATTATCTATTTTGATGGCAAAATTATCTATTTGACTAAACCATTTCCTGTTTAAATGCTTTGCTCCATTTTTCTTATCCTTATAAACCCAAAAGGACAACTGCAGCAAGGATTTCTGTCTTAAATGTGAATCAGATGGTTTTATGCATTGGGATTTATGTTTGAGCCTCTTCTTTGAACTTTAATGTTAAACCAGTGGCGTACCACTTTGATATGGATAAGGAAATGCAAAAATTGTCAGTAGTTATTATGGATAACTTAATATCATAATCCTGAATGGATGTAAATATGCTAAATGCTACTTGGAGAATAGATATTGTAATTTGTTGTTCATATTAAATTTAATTTGACATGAAATCAGCTTCCCTAGCGAAGTAGCAATGAAAGCACCTTAGAAGTTGACTTTTGTCTTTTAATAATTGTTAATAATGGTGAGCGTAATCCTTTTTTTATATCATAGAGGATAATAATTTCTTTCTAACTTGGAGAATAAGTTGCTCTTTTTGTTAACTTTCCACATAAAATTAGGTTTTAAACATAAGGCTGCTCATATTGTTAAGCAATGTTTGTACATCATGTTATTATCAAAATAGTGATTCTCCAGGATTATGGATGCTTTTCATGGTTCAGGATATACTTCGTCTTCTTACTCTATGGTTCAACCATGGGGCTACTGCAGACGTTCAAATGGCACTGCAGAAAGGATTTGCACATGTTAATATTAACACTTGGCTGGTCGTTTTACCCCAAATAATTGCCAGGATACATTTAAAAAACCATGCTGTGCGAGAGCTAATACAATCACTTTTAGTACGAATTGGGCAAAGTCATCCTCAGGTATAACTTCTGTTACTTTCTGGTTTACAGGTCGACATTTTTACTGGTTGAGGTGTACTTGGATAGATAAGTCTGTAATTGTTAGGTCTTTATGACTTTGGAACTGGATTATAGTGCCTGTAATACTTGAAATATCTGATTTATTTAATAGTTGTATATTCCGACCAGAACTGTGTCTTGCACAACACAAAACTGCTTCATTTAGAATGGAACAGAATAGTGATTCCATGCTGTTAAATTTAAATGTGTAATAACTATTTCAATGAAAATTTATCTTAGGATTTTCTGGTTAATTAATAGTTTATGCAATAAAATGGCTATTCTCTATGTGGAAATACTTATGGGATTCATGTCATATTCAATTCAACGTGTCAAATAAAGCTATTAATATTATGTGATTTTGGACTTGTAAAATTTCATGTCACGTCCATGTTGAATGATCAGAACATTAGCACCTTTCTTTCCTTGTTTATTTACTTAATAATTTTATTTTTCTTTATGGTCAAATACTCAACTAGTTACAAAAGCATTGCATATTCTGTAATTAAAAGTGCATCCTTCATCGATAATTATGGTTTTCAGTTGAGTGAAAGATGTCTTATTTGTTTAAAATTTTAGTGAAATCTATAAATACTTAAAAAGTCTGCGAGAGAGAAGAAACTCTTTAATGCATTGAAGCCAAATGCAGAAAATCCCAAAACATCTGAAGTGATGATAAATTATTTTCTGCTTCAATTAAAATGGGATCAGCATCTGGCTTTCATGTATTTCCTATGACGTAAATCAGAATTTACAAGTGGTTGTAAATGCCAGTGTTTTTTTCTTTTGAAAATTTTTCTTTTTACTTTCATGTGTTCAAGGAATTCATTCTTTGCAGGCTCTTATGTATCCTCTACTTGTAGCATGCAAGTCCATAAGCAATTTGCGTAAAGCTGCTGCTCTAGAAGTGGTAGACAAAGTTCGACAGCATAGTGGTGTCCTTGTGGATCAGGTTTATTATTAATCCACTTCTAGTTATTCGGTTGTTTGATGCACTCTTTTCCTTACATGTTTATTACATGTAGGCACAACTTGTATCAAAGGAACTAATCAAGGTTGCGATACTTTGGCACGAAACATGGCATGAGGCATTGGAAGAAGCCAGTCGTTTGTATTTTGGTGAGCATAATATTGAGGGTATGTTGAAAACGTTGGAGCCCTTGCATGAAATGCTAGAGGAAGGTGCTATGAGGGAGAATACGACCATTACAGAGAGAGCATTCATTGAGGTTCTTACCTTTATTACTATTTTCTACATCAATTATTTTACTTTCTTGCTATAACTAGGCAGGGCTTCAAAATCTTACTTCAGAGCTATTTTGGATCCTAAACCGTGATTCCATTGTGAAAATGTGGGAGTCTGCTACCTTGGTCTGAATAAGAATAACGCTGGAAGATTTTCTACGTTACTGTTGCATTCTTTCTATTCTGCATTTCCTCTTATTTAATTGGCTTCCCAACATGTCAACTGGTGGAGTTGCAGATTAATTGATTGAGTACTGATAACTAGTCACCTCTTCTTTCTTTCCTTGTATCTTAATCTCTGTGGCATGATAAAAAGTACCTCTATTCTTTTCCCTTCCCGGCTATCTGCTCCTTTGGTGCTGTGTTCTATTCTAGAATTCCACACCTTGAGTTTTAAATCGAGGACCTTTGTTCTGTGTGTCAATTCATGTTGTCAATTGAAGTCCTCTCTTTCTATTTGAGCTATGAACTGTTTCAGGGTCTATGATTCTACATGATAACCCACCAATGCCATTTCTTTGTCATTGCAGGCATATCGACATGAATTGTTAGAGGCTTGGGAATGTTGCATGAAGTATAAGAGAACTGTAAAAGAAGCTGAGCTTACACAGGTATAAAAACATGATAATATATGATTCTTGGTTTCAAGTTTTCTTGGTCTTTTGTCCTTGGTAGTGAGATATGACCACCTTCTCATATTGTAATTGGATGGATGTGTGAATGTGTACCCATCTACTCGCAATGGAGTAGTCAGTAAGGAACCTGAACATGCAATCTTTTATTATTTTTATCTGGCCTTTTGATGCTGACATTATTCACGTTTAATGAAAGAACTTGAGGCCTGTGTCCCATTAATTATTTGATGGTTTGAACTTTAAATCTAATCACTTCGCATAAGACCGAGTCACATGTCTAAGCATTGAATGGATTATGCAAATAATTTAATGCCCACATATGTGGGTATAACACCTTAACACCATAAGGGAAAACTATTCAATTAGGAAAACATGTTATTTTTCTTAGCTGACTTGATCGGGTAAAGCTATATTGGCTTATTTAAGTCATGGATGGAAAATTTGTTTCTCTGTGTGCATTTCAAAAACCAGGTGGTAATCATTTAAAGTCTGTCTTGGTCAGGCATGGGACCTATATTACCATGTGTTCAGACGGATAGACAAGCAGCTTCAAAGCCTTACTACCTTGGACCTTCAGGCAAGAAGAATTTGCTTTTGTTTTTATTTTTATTTTTTAATGACTGGAACTAATCTTAAGTGCTTTAAAAATAGTCCGTCTCCCCAGAGCTGCTAGAATGCCATAATTTAGAGCTTGCTGTTCCTGGGACTTATCGTGCAGGTAAAATCAAGCTCACTGTTTCCATGAGAATTTGAAGTGGTTGATTTTGCATTTTTTGTCTAAATTTTGGCTTCCCGTTCTATCAGATTCACCAGTGGTGACAATTGCATCATTTGCAAGCCAGCTTGTTGTTATAACATCCAAACAGCGTCCCCGAAAGTTGACTATTCATGGGAGTGATGGTGAAGATTATGCCTTCCTGCTGAAGGGACATGAAGATCTGAGACAAGATGAACGTGTCATGCAGGTACATTTATTTTACCTTTTTGTTTTTGTGTTGTGCTAGTATATGAGGTTTTCTGCTCCTGTTATGAGGCCTTATTTTTCACCCCTTCTGGTACACTTGTCTTCTTTTTTGTGTTGTGCTAGTGGATGAGATTTTCTACTCCTGTTACATGACCTTATTTTTCACCCCTTTTTTACTTCATGATAGGATAAGAAAATCATGAGTTGCACTCTTTTTTCCAGCTTTTTGGTTTGGTGAATACCCTTCTGGAAAATTCAAGGAAAACTTCTGAGAAGGATTTATCTATTCAACGTTATTCTGTTATTCCATTATCTTCAAACAGTGGGTTAATTGAATGGGTTCCACATTGTGACACGCTACACCAACTCATTAAAGAGTACAGGGATGCCAGGAAGGTACGTCTGGTTTGATTTGCTATTAGATTGGTCAGTTAACATGTACAAAGTAGATGGTTGTGTTGCTTTCTGGATTGAATAAGCTGCAATTACTCTTCTCATGCATGTCCTAATGGTTTCAGATCACTTTGAATCAAGAGCACAAATTCATGCTTAGTTTTGCTCCAGATTATGATCATTTACCACTCATAGCTAAGGTGGAAGTGTTTGAATACGCTTTGCAAAATACTGATGGAAATGACCTAGCGAGGGTATGGAAGAAGATTCTCTCTTGTTTCTCTTTCACTACAATCATTGTTCAAGGTATCACCCTTTTGCTTTCTGTAGGTTCTTTGGTTAAAGAGTCGCACCTCTGAGGTATGGCTAGAGAGGAGAACAAACTACACAAGAAGCTTGGCTGTCATGAGCATGGTAATTGTTTCTGTTCTGTTCACTTCATAATTTAGCTTGCATGCTGTTCATAAACAGAACAAAGTCTAATAAGAATGTGGTTTACTATGGTGGTCGGAAGTTACCTTTTGACCCTGATTTAGACTCTGGCTCACTTGCAGTTCACAGCATGGACTGATTATGCAGAAGAATTGTTGGCTACTTTTATTTATTGCTAATGAGTTGTACTGTGTTGCATGTGTGATATGAATGGGAATTCCATGATGTAGTTGTGTCCTAGAAAGATTTAAATGACCTGGCTGTAACCCAGGGTGGGGAATGTAGAAATAAGGATTTCCTAACTTTGCCTTGTACAAGGCTCTCTGATATTTCACTTAACCTTTGGCTAATAGATGTCTCATTGCTTCTGTTTCAGGTTGGTTACCTTCTTGGCTTAGGTGATCGGCATCCTAGCAACCTCATGCTTCATCGTTATAGGTAGGTAGTTACTTGAATGCCACATGAGTTTTAATGTTAAGGTTTTTACGGTGAGATTTGTATTTTATAGTGGGAAGATTTTGCATATCGACTTTGGAGACTGCTTTGAGGCTTCAATGAACCGTGAGAAGTTCCCCGAAAAGGTGCAATTTGAGAAAATTATAGACAATGGCTTGACATCTAATGCTTTTGCAATGAAGTTCATTTTCTATTTATTTTTGTGATGTAGGTCCCTTTCCGTTTGACTAGAATGCTTGTGAAAGCCATGGAGGTCAGTGGTATAGAAGGCAATTTTCGCTCCACTTGCGAAAATGTGATGCAAGTTCTTCGGATAAATAAGGACAGTGTCATGGCTATGATGGAGGTAGAACTTTAAGTTGCTTATTCTATTTTATACTTATGTGAGCCATTACTCTGCAATATTTATAATATGTGTTGGAAAACATCGACGAGCATCTTTCTTTAGTGGTTAATAGCGTGAGATGAATTTACTTGATTTACTGGAATGATTGGACAAATAAAATCGATTGGCTTCATTTTTCTCAGGCGTTTGTCCATGATCCTCTTATCAATTGGCGTCTTTTCAACTTCAATGAGGTCCCCCAAATGTCAATGTTTGCAAATACCCATGCTCCTGCTGTGGTGAATGCCGAGGAATCTGCTCCAGGCAGAGAGCTTCCACAACCTCGTGGTGCTCGTGAAAGGGAGCTTCTGCTGGTATCATATGATATCTCCAAAAATAATGAAAATTTTTGTGATGGTGATCTATATTTCATGATGTTCTCAATGGGCAAAACTGGGTTTGTGCAGGCTGTTAATCAGATTGGTGATGCCAATGAGGTTTTGAACGAGCTTGCGGTGGTGGTTATGGCACGAATGAGTAATAAACT
>CANYBF011594723.1:0-15453 GCA_948192965.1 Dalechampia spathulata | reverse complement strand
TGCATATAACTTGTAAACTTATTCCAATTACATTCAAACTTTATTTTTATCATTTTATCATCATAATTCATCATATTTATATATAATTTAATGAGTTATGTATTAAAACCAAATTATAGAGGTCATTTCCTACGAGATGAAAAATTAGGTAGCAACTTTGAAATCAAGCATCATCATATATAATCATCTTTCTATCAACATTTAATCATTCCAAACCTTAAAAATACAATTAATCATCATTCATATACTTCAAACAGCAACCAAAGTGATAAATTCAAATGATATATATTAGGGTTTAACATAATTTTTACATATCAAAACAAAAATTCATTTGGTTATGCATAACACCAAATTCAATAACTTAACTTCCTTATTCTTTCATTATTCAATCAAAGTCTTTCATTTATACATAATCAACACAACCTAATAGTAACTCACTTCTTCATTTCAAATATAAGAAAACATAAAGAAGAAGAAGAAAACATGAGTAGAGTACATAGAACACCAAAAGAGCATGAAAACTGAAACCTATGCATGATTTTACTTTTGATTTGTTTTTGTTAAAAGTGGAAATGGAAAAAAGGAGAGGAAGAAGAGAAGGTCGTATGTTCTGGAGAAGAAGAAGAGAAATGCCTAATTTTCCTTATGAAAATCTTAATATAATTAAATTATTAACTTAATTAAAGAAGGTACAATGAGAGCTTGATATTTATCAAATTCCTATTGGTTCCTTCCTTTATTTGTTTTTTTCATTTAATTATTTGTTTTCTTTCCAATACATCATGTCATACATTTAATTTCCAAAAATACCCCTCTCTTTAAGTAAAATTACCAAATACCCCTTACTCTCAACTTAACGTATTTTTAATTCCAACATCATTGTACTTCCTACTATACATTCTAACCTCTACTTCCTTATAGAATATCATGTTTAACATATCTACTTATCTCATTTCACTTATAAATTTCATTCTAAGGTATTATTAAGTCCGCCTTTCATAAGCATTCAAAATGCACCTCTTAAAGCATGAATACTCTATTTTCATTACTTTAACTATTCTCTTACTTTTCTTCACTTTAAATTCTATATCTTATGTAATTCCATTCATTCATATCATACTCATATATAGCATATCAAAGCATGTACTAATCATAGCCCAATCATACTTTCCGTGCACCATTCATTCTCATGCATAAAATACAAACGTATAAAGATGCTAATAATATGGATGTGACAATTGTCAAGAAGAGAGAATAGATTTTGATGAAACTTTTACACCGGTAGCTAGATTAAAAGCTATTCAAATGTTATTGGCATATGCATCTTATATGAACCTCAAACTTTTTTAAATGGATGTGAAAAGTGCATTTTTGAATGGTTTTATCAATGAAGAAGTTTATGTTGCACAACCCCCCGATTTTGAAGATTTTGAATTTCTAAACCATGTTTTCAAACTTACAAAAGCTTTATACAGTCTTAAACAAGCCCCTAGAGCTTGGTATGATAGGTTGAGTAGTTTTCTCATTAATCATAGTTTTGAAAAGGCAAGGCAGACATAATACTTTTCATTAAGTATTATAAACATGATATCTTGCTTGTTCAAATATATGTAGATGATATCATTTTTAGTGCTACTAATGAAAAATTATGCAAGGAATTCTCTAAGTGCATGCAGGGAGAATTTGAAATGAGCATGATGGGAGAATTAAAGTATTTCTTGGGACTTTAAGTCAAGCAATGTGAAGATGGAATCTTCATCAATTAAGTGAAGTACACATAAGAAATGCTGAAGAAGTTTGGACTAGTAGATGCAAAACCAAGTAAAACTCCAATGAGCACTACAATAAAACTTTCCTTAGATGAAAGTGGCAAACAGGTTGATCAAAAGAAGTATAGAGGTATGATAGGTAGTTTACTTTACCTAACTGCTTCTAGGCCGGGTATAATGTTTACTGTGTGTATGTGTGATAGATTTCAGTTATCTCCTAGGGAATCACATTTATATGCTGTGAAACATATTTTAAATACTTGATTGGAACTATACATTATGGATTGTGGTATGCAAAGAATGATTCATTTGACTTGACTGCCTATTCTGATGCTGATTTTACTAGAAATGTGTTAGATAGGAAGAGTACCTCTGGTACTTGTCATTTCTTAGGTAATTATTTTGTTTCTTGGTTTAGCAAGAAACAAAATTGTGTATAATTGTCTACTGCTGAATCTGAATACATATCCGCATGTTATTGTTGTGCTCGAGTACTTTGGATTCAACAATAATTAAGGGATTACAATGTTTGTGTTTCATGTACTTCCATTAAATGTGATAACACTAGTGCTATAAATTTGTCCAGGAATCCAATTCAACATTCTAGGACTAAGCACATTGATATTAGACATCATTTTCTAAGTAATAATGTGTAAAAAGGGAAGGTTATATTAGAATTTATTAATACAACTCATCAACTGGCAGATATTTTTACAAAACCCCTTAGTGAAGAATGTTTAAACTTCATCAAACATGAATTAGGAATGATAGATGGGTCATTTTTGAAATAGGTGTGATGGTGGACTTTAAGAATTTCAAGAAAACTCTCAGAACTCTTCAAAATTTTTTGATTTTTAGTTCTCGTATGGTCGTACCTGTCTCTGTACGCTCGTACGGCTCTTATGCCTCAAATTCCAAATTTTTGTTCAAGCTCTCGTACGACTGTACCATATCCTGGTACGCCCGTACGCGTTTCAAAGACATTTTTCAATAAAATTTGGTACGGTTGTACCGTTTTCTGTATGCCCGTAAGCGTCCTGTTTCAAAAATTTTAAATTTTTAGCTGAGAGCTCTTGTATGGCTGTATGCCTTCCTCGTACGCCTATACGTGATAGTGAATTCCAAACATTTTCATTTGGTACAACCGTACGACTTAAAAATCTATTTTTAAACTAATTTTTCACATTCCAACTTCATTTTTCTCTCAATTTCTCTCTCAAATCCTAGATAAATCATCTTAAACCAGTCTCTAAACACTCTAAACTCCATTGCCCGCAATCTTGCTCCTTATCTTGGTTTGATTTTCTTTCATTTTATTTTGTTTTCATATTCCAGTTTTATTGTTTGATTGCCTTTTGATCCTGTTTTTAATTTTGATTTTTCTAATCATTCTAGGTTATTTTAGCTCTAGGTTCTTTAGACTTTATTGCTTAGGATTATGTTTAGATGTTTTGTGTCAAATTTTATTGATTTCTGTACAAGTACCATTTTTTGAGTTTTTTCAAAAATTAATTGAAATTCTGCCAAATTTTTGAAAAATCATATTTTTAGCTAAATTGTCCATTCTTCACTGTTTTTCATTATGTTTGCTCCTATTGATCACGGTGGCTTTTTGTCTCAAGGACGTCGAGTCAAATGCACTGTCCGTCCAGGCTCTGGCCCTCATGGTGGTGCTACCCCTGCTTTATTCATTAGGACTTCCATTCTGAGTGAGAAGATTTTCTCTTACTCTTGTTTTATGTGTCATCCTACTTTCTGACAGACTGGATTGAAGGATGACGTTATGCAATATTTAACCATTGTAGGTTGGTCAAATTTTGCATTCTTGCCTAACCACTTCATTCAGTATGTAGCTTTAGAGTTCTTACAGACCTTTTCTTTATCTACCTCTTTTTCTTGCACCTTTAGACTCTTTAAGAGACATCATTCTCTTTCTGCTTCCTAGTTTGATGCTCTCTTTAGTTTTCATGCTGACAGCATCTTGAATGCCAAATCTACCGTCTTTAATCGTAATTCTTTCTGGAGGGATATCGCCCTCGACACTTTTTTTTATCCTTCTTGACAGAAGGCATCCTGACTCAAGTCTCCTACTCTTTTCTACTATCATAGACTGATCTCCTATCTTATTTTTGGGAGATCTAAGTCTAATGACACCATTACGGGCCCTGACCTTATTTTTCTCTACTGCATGGTCATGGGTACCCCTATCCAGTCTAGACGCTGGCTTCAGACCTCTTTCCATGAGGTTGGTGTTCAGAAGCAGCCTGGCAGGGCTATTCTTTTTGGATATATTATTCACCATATCTGCCAGGAGTTGCGCGCTTTTTCCCCACTCACCCCTCACTTGGACCAAAAGGTCTTAATCTTGACCTCTCATTCATTGAGCACTCTATGCTCCTTGAGTGTACTTCTGATGATGAGTTCATCATTCACCCTGAGTATATTTTACAATGACTCGACCATCTTTAGTTGTTAGGCCTTCCCAATGACACTATTTCTTTCTACAGACGACAAGCTGTAGAGGTCTATCAGCGCCTATAGGTTTCACTTCCAGATGACACACCTGTAGAGTGGCTTGACCCTTCTGATCCATCTGCTAATGCTACGCGGTTCTGAGCTGTAAATGTCAGTGAAACTTCCAGGGTGGATCTTCTTCCTCTACTGCTATTCCTGATCCTCCTACTCCAGCTGCCACTTCCACTACTGCTCCAGCCGCTACTGCTTCTCTAAATTCTATCTCTCAGTAGCTTGCTATTATCATTGCTCGACTCAATCACTTGGATAGTCTTGAGTGACATTTTGACCAGATTGATTAGTAACTTGGACATCTTACTCAGCAATCAGCCTCTTTTGATCAACGATTTGCTCAACATGTTATTAATTTCCATGGGTTTCAGACTTCTACCACTGACACTTTGCATTCCATCAGTTTTATGATGGAACCCTTTATGATGCCTCCATCGAGTCCACCTCTTCCTCAGGACCCATAATGATCATTTTGATGTTGTCAAAGGGGAAGATGTTTTATGATATTTAGGATTGTGGAGATGGTAGTTTTTGATTTCATTTTTATGTTAGTCTTGATTTTATCATTGTACTGAACATCTTTTTGAGTTTATATATCATATGATGTTTATTTAGTTCATTATCTTACTTTATCTATCTTTATTATTATTTATTGTCATTTGCTCTGATTATGACTGAATTGGATAATGTTATGATTATATCATTATATTTATGTTGATTATACAATTATATGTATTTCTCTGATCATTTGATTATGTTTATTGCTTTAATCATATGTTATACTATTTATTTACTCTAATTTATATATTTTCTCCTTTCCTTTGTGCTTGATTGATTACTTGTAATTGCATGACATGAATTCTAAAACAATGGGGGAGATTTCTAAAAATTTTCAAATCAAAATTTCATTTAAACATGTTTTTGCAAATTGAACTTAAATTGATTGCTAACATCAAAAAGGGGGAGATTGTTAGACCCAAGGTTTTGATGTGTGTGTCACGTGTGAGTCGATTTAAGTTATTTACCACTTTTAAGTATGTTTTTTTATGGTTGGTACGGGTGTACTTGTTTTGGTATGGGCGTAGCAAATTACTTTGATGTATGGTACGACCATACGGCTGACCATACCACGTTAGTACTGTTTGCTTGAGCATGGTACGGGCGTACCATTGATTGGTATGGGTGTACCATTGCTTGTAGGAATTTGGTTTATCAGTAAACCTGCTTTGGTACAGGCATATCATTGGGTGGTACGGCTGTACGGTTGCTTGTAGGAAAATTGCTTGTTAGGAAAAATGTTTTGGTATGGGCGTACCAATTGGTGGCTTTTTAAATTGGTACAGGCGTACCATGTTTGGTACGACCATACGCAACTTTGCAAAAAGGTTTTAAACCCTTTTTAATGGCTCTTTTTTATATAGAACATAACATTATCTTTATCTAACGACTAGTTTCTCTTGTTCAAGAATCCTTTGAGCATTCTACTTCATTTACTAGTAAGTTCTGCTTGTTATATTGTAATTCTAGCTTGTAAACTCTCATTCTATTGTATTCCTACAATCTAAGAATTAGGTTTCGCTATTGTGGGTTGGTGTGTGGTTAATGCTTGGGCATTAAATTGTAATTGAGAGTTTGTGAGATTGATCATTATAAAGGTTTGAGTGTGAGCCTGAAAAACACTGAGGTTTAGGATTCAATTATGGAATCCTTTGTGTTATATTTAATTGATTTTAATGGAACCCTAAGTTGAGATTTAGGAGAAGTAAACGTAGGCAGGAGTTAGTGTCAAACCACTATAAATCGTCGCATGTGTTGCCATTTCCACAAGGATTTCATTGATCTTTCTTGACTTTTTTAACTAATATTTTAAGAAAATAGAAGAATAAGTAAAAATAATAATTTTATTATCATAGTATATTAAAAGAGGGTAGAAGATAAGGGAAAAGATAGTTTCACATTTTTTCATAAATTTTATTATTTTTTAAAAGATTTAATTTGTTACCTACTAATTATTTTATATTTTATATTAGGTCATCTTATTTTTATTTAAATAAAATTTATTCAAAGATAAATACTAATATTTTGATTTGTATTTATCAATTAATAATTATTTAATATTTTATGAGATATTTATTAAAGTTATAAAATATTTCACATTATTAATATATAGCTTAACATTTTCAAAATTACACTATAAAAGATTAATTGAGCACACATCTATCAAATTTTTAATTAATATTATAAGAGAGAATAAAAACAAGTAAAAAAATGATTTTACCATTTTTCTAAATTTATTAAAATTAATTTTAATTTTATTTTAATCATCTAATAGTAATAATTTTAATTTATAATAATGAATTTTTATCTAAGAACTCTATTCAAAATTAAATATAAATATGAATTATTTTTATTATAAATGATTAGTTTCAAAAAAATAAAACTTTATTAAATAATCTAAATTTAGTAAAACCAATTCTATTTTATTTTTATAATTTAATAAAAATAGTTTAATTTATAATAGCTGATTTCTATAATAAATTATATAAAAAGAAATATTATTTTGATTATTTTTAAAAATATGAGGTATTTATTAAAGTTACAAAATATTACGTATTGTTAAAATATGATTTAACTTTTTAAGTTGAAATCATAGGATTGTTTAGAATTTAAATAATCTAGTTATTTAAATTATTAAAGTTTTGAAAATACTAATTATATTAAATTTGTAATAGATAATTTATAAGAATTAATTTTATTTTATTTTAATTATCTAATAGTAATAGTTTTAATTTATAACAACTAATTTTGATAATGAAATTACATAAATAAAAATATTATTTATGATTTTTTCAAAAAATATAAAATATTTATTAAAGTTACAAAAAATATTCTTAAATGATATCTAGAAATACCTGATAAGAATGGATAAAGATATTAAATAATATTTTCTACGAGTATATAATGCTTAAATGATAAATATTAATTCAAAATTATAAAAAAATTATCATGGTAAAATAAATTTTAAAAAATAAAATACAAAATTATGATAATAATAGGTAAAATAAATTATACTAATGTGCAACACACATATTATGAAACTCTAGTATTTGTAAAACATTTCTCAACTATACATATATATCTGATTAAAATAATAAAATAAATTTATGAAGGAAAATGTAGTCATTTCCATTTGTGTTGACCAGCTAAAGCTATAAATTTTGAAGGTAGCTTAATTCCCCTTCGTTAGGCTACTTAAGTAATAATCCCTCATTCACACAATAAGATCACTTGATTTCACACCTTCATCAACATTCACTTCTTTAGGCCATTTCTTAGGTTTCATTTTGATAAAATAATGTTGTCTTTGTGATTTGAGGATTGAGACTCAAGAAGAGGAAACTCAAGACAGGTCCAACTCGTATTCCATTTCTAGCGTAACATATATATTCCTAACCTTAACTTAATCTTCTTTCCTAAATTTATGGCTTCGTTATCAACAATAATAGGTAAACATATGTTGATATGTAAATATTTACATATGTTATGTTTATTTTTATATATAAATTTGTAAATATAAATTGATAAATACACATTTATAATTAAAATAACAAACTTGATTATAATATATTACAAATTTTATTTTATTTAATAGTTTTAACTTATTTTATTTAATTTTTATCTAAATTTATATAAAATAAAAATAATTTTAATTTATAAAATTAGCTTTTATTTAACTTTATATAAAATAAAATAAATATAAAAGTTAGCATTTGTTAATTTTATATAATATAAAATAAACATAAAAAATAAATGATAATAGTTTTAATTTGTAAAAACTATTTTTAATTTAATTTTATATAAAAAAGAATAAATATAAAAAATTAATAAGAATAGTTTTAATGAATTAAATAAATATTTATCTAATTTTATATAAAATAAAATAAATATAAAAAATTAAATAGTAATAGTTCTAATGTATAAAACTGATTTTTATCTAATAATTTTCACATAATATCAATATTTACTTAATTCATTGTTAATCATGTTTTACACCTTTTTTCCCTCATTTTAAAGGACTTTTCTAGCATGACCTGCATGATAATTGCATTTTCATGTAAATGCTTTGCGTTTTCCATATTTTGTATTTGACACTCGTGTTTTACTTCATTTCACATATGTAGACCATTTAGCTATAAAATTTTATATTTTTGATTATGATATGTTGATCCCAATCAATACTCGATTCTCATCTAATTTTTGTATGTAAACTTGTTGGTTCATGTTTTTATAGGCTTAAAATAATTATTCATGCTTGTTTTTATGATTTTCATGGAGCATGAATCATGTCATGATCAACATGAGTTGTGTTACGCTCGAAATAAATGCATCTTAATTGAAATTGATCAATACAGATTGTGTTAAACTCAACATTTTGATTTCTACTACTTAAAACTCAACACAACTCATGTTGGGTCATTCAGTCAAGATTTTTCATGTTTTTCACTCTGATTTCAAGCCATTAGATCATAAATTGAAGGGCCTAGATTAGACATATGAAAATGGGTATTTTTCAATGGTTTTTAAGATATAATTTTTTTTGTAGTTTTTAGGCATCACCTTCATCATCTTAGGAATGTTTTTTTTTCTACACTTACAAAACACATTCACTATGTGTTAGGTATACACTATCTTTACCTAGCATTATAATTTTAGGTTTGTTTTATTTATCTAATTTTTCCTTGTTATTTTTTTGAATCTCGCAACTTTGTAACTCAAGCTTGATCGTTAAAGAGATAAAGATAGCAACTTTTTAACTAGGAACTCAAGTACATTTTGAAGAAAACAATGACTTTTTCTCTAAAAGGTTGAAGCTTAAAATTGGATGACGTCCTTTAGGCTTATCGAACTGCCTTTAAGACCTCAGTTGGTATTATCCCATTTTGGCCTTTGTATAAGAAAGCATGTCACCTTTTGATTGAGTTGGATCATTGACCATTTTGAGCTATTAAGGAGTTGAATATGGACCTTGAAAAGGTTGGAGAGGAATAATGATTGCAGATTAATGAGCTTGAGGAGCTTTGCCTTACTACATATGAAAATGCAAAATTATATAAAGAAAAGACTATGGCTTGGCTAGACCATCATATTGTAGAGAAAAATCTTAAAGAGGGATAGAAAGTCCTACTTTTTAACTCTCATTTGAAGTTATTCTCAAGTAAATTAAGGAGCAGGTGGTCGAGTCTTTTCATAATTTTGCAAATTCTTCCTTTTGGGATATTTGAACTTCAAAATGATGAAGATGGACAATTTAAAGTGAATGATCATTGATTGAATGCTTATATTGTGGGGGTTAAGTTGGAAAAGGGTTTACTTACCCTCTTTAATTTTAATTTTCTTTGCATAGTTCATTTATTTGCTTTTATGAATTTTTTTTTATGATGTTTAGGTTTTAGTTAGACTTTCATGTTTAAATTTGCATTTTCATTCTTACATTTGACGTTTTTGCAATTTGATTTTTGCATTCAGGCTTATATTTACATTTTACATTTTGTATTCATGCATATTAGTTTTTCATATATTTATATTGCATATCACCACCATTGCTTAATTTTGGTATTCTTTTTACCAATTAATTTTATTTTACTTTATGTTATATTATCATTCAAGGTTATTTTTAGTTTATATTTCTTTCACAAATGCCCATGTTCTTTTTATAGTTGCTTTTTTTTTGTTTTACTCTCTTTTAGGTCAATTTGAAAGCTTTTCTTTCATTTTTCATAATTTTTTTTTCTTTTAAGTAAATGTTACTTTAACTCTAAATTTTAATTTTTATCATATTTATTTTTATATTTACATTTTTACCCTCCTTTTAAATGTTTATTTTTCCATCATAAATATTCCTAACCACCATTAATGGCATAACCCTCCAAACTTGTTCCTACTACTATCACTACCACCTTTGTCATATTAACACCACCACCATATTGCTATTACTATTGTTATGCCATTGTCATTGCTGCCATCATTGTTACCATTGTCAATAACTGCTACCTGCTCCTCGTTCTTTCTCTTTTTCTTCATTATTTTTCTTTTTATGATTCATTTTTCTTTTTCGTTGTTATATTTATATAAATAAAAATATATCAAATATATTTCTTTTTTTCTTTTTTTATTGCTACTATTATTTTTCATTATCATTATTTTAATTTGAAATATTCTTTACTATTTATAATTTATTTATTTTTCATTGATATACAGTTCTGGAAAATACATATATTTACCTTTATATACTATATAATATATATGGTAGATAAATATATTTATTGTTATATATCAACTGATAATCAATTATGAGAATGACCATAATCAACAATGGAAGATCTATCATTATGGCATTATGAAACAAATTTGAACTATTAGGGGTAAGCCTGTCACACCCAGCCCATACCTGGAGTAACATGCTCCTATACCATAAACAACGATCTCCCAGAGGAAATTGTCACCTACGCTATAAAGGATATATCTTAATTACACTTCAACTAAGTCGTATGGGGATACATCACTGAACTTAATGGTGGTAACTACAATGTTAGTGCGGTGCCTATACATTTAAACTTGGATAACCTCTCATACATTCATTCAATTCGGGGAAACAAACCTCTTCGAATAAATATATATATATAAAGAAAAGCATACATGTGAGTTTATTACAATTGTCACCACTAAAAAGGCTATACAACTACTGCCTCTACAACTACACAAACAAAACTAGACGGAGTATACCTTGAGAGTCCAGTACCACTTCAAGAAGCACTTTTCTCTACTGACGACTTCTACCCCTTGTCGATTTTCTCTCCCAAAGACTCTGTACCTACATTCATCAAATGATAAACGCTGAGTATAAAACTCAATGGTACTAGGTAAACATAAACAAGCAAACGATGATGATCAGTAAACAAATGACAAGGACAAACCAAACACCTTACGTCAAACATCATAAGCCATAGGATACCTCGTCATTGAGAACATAGAATGCAACGTCAATACATACAATAAATATGCGATTATGCTATGCATGCCACCTCACCCTCGTCTCTTATACTCACTCTTGTTTTCCTCTAATTGTGCACATTCCTTTCGCACATACTGGGTCCCTATAGGTACCGATACTCATCTCCCGAAGGAGGGCATTTAACTGTGTGGTGGTTTACACCATTCCCTACTGTAGGTCTCGAGACTCATCTCCCTTAGGGAGGTCATTAATCTAAATAATTCCTTAAAAGAAATCCCATCATCATTATTTGACCCAATATGCCCAGAGCTGAGCTCTGCCCTCATCACTCACTTTCTTTTCTGTCTCTTCCTTTCCTTCCTTCATCACCATGCATGTCATGAATGTATTTCATGCTAATATGCTTCATAACATAGTAGGTTATACATCCATTCTATCATAAAGCCATACCAACATATAGAAGTAATAAAAAGCATCAAATCATAATACATCAACATAACACATCACTCCCAGACCTTCTTTAGGTCTTAAGGCAAAGAAACACATGCTTAACGCGGATCTAGCATAGATAACACAACTAGCACAAACCTGTAGTTAAACCATTTTTAGCGTAAGTCCCTAATCCTAATGTAACCATTCACTATCGTCAACTTCGAGCTCTATCTCTATCCTGGTACTTAAGAACTCTAACTCTAATATTTGGGAGGATTTAAGAAAGATGAAAGTGGTAGAAAAGTAAGAAAATCTTAATACTTATCCATTGACCAGTCAAACTTAAGTCGCATACTGCCGTACGGATATTGGTACGCCCGTACCAACCAAAACACCTTGACAAGCAAAAACTCCTGCGAGCAGTCGTATGCCCGTACCCTTTTTGGTATGCCTGTATGAACATAACTTACCTGATAAACCTAACTTCCTGTGAGCACACGTACGGCCGGATAACCTTTTGGTACCCCCGTACGGTCTCTAGGAGCCTAAGACCTTTTATTTCCAGTTCTTGGTATGTCTGTATGGTTCCCCGTACACCTATACAACTCTCCATTCTATCCTTCTAACCCCTCTAACTCACTCCCATGCTACCTAAAACACTAACAACACATTCCAAACATTCATATCATCATTCACAAACCCTGCATACATAAAATAGCACATTACATCATATCATCACTATTCAAACACGGTTACAAATACACAGGTTCATCATACATCATACATCATACGCATGCACATACACATTTACAAATCGTAATACATCACACCTCAAACCTACCATACATTTACATGCAACATGTCAAACTCCTAGAGTCTCTAGTGTGGATGTGATAACTCTCTCCCCCTAAAAAGAAATTTCATCCCCGAAATTCTAATTTAACTTACTAGGAAAAAGGTGTGGATACTGTTTTCGCATAACCGACTCTCGTTCCCAAGTTGCATTCTGTCCGGTATGATGGTTCCATAGGACCTTTACCAATGGTATCTG
This sequence comes from Dalechampia spathulata, assembly GCA_948192965.1. Lineage (NCBI taxonomy): Eukaryota > Viridiplantae > Streptophyta > Magnoliopsida > Malpighiales > Euphorbiaceae > Dalechampia > Dalechampia spathulata. Next base: position 2,663 of record CANYBF011594723.1, on the reverse strand, counting down.
TTTATTCCATAATTGCTTAATCTCTTGGCCCAATATCTGAATCGGCTCTTCACTGTAAGATAAATCTTATTGTACCTCTATCGATTCAACCGGAATAACATGAGAAGGATCTGATCTGTATCACCTTAGCATTGATATGTGAAAGACATTATGAATTCAATCTAACTCAGGCGGTAAGGCTAATCTATAAGCCAATGGTTTGACTCTCTTTAGAATCTCGTACGGTCCAATGAATCTAGGGCTCAACTTACCCTTCTGACCAAATTGCATAATCTTTTTCCATGGAGACACTTTGAGAAACACTTTCTCTCTGACACTAAAATCTATATCTCACCTTTTTAGATCCATATATGATTTGTGCTTGTTGGAAGAAGCTTTTAATATACTCTTTATCAACTATACCTATTCTTCTGCCTGTTGCACTAACTCAGGACCAATTAACCTTCGTTCACCTACCTCATCCCAATGTAATGGTGTCTGACATCGTCGACCATATAGTGCTTCATACGAGGCCATCTGTATGCTGGTCTGATAACTGTTATTGTAGGCAAACTCTATCAAAGATAAATAATGATCCCAGCTACCTTCCCATTCCAATAAACAAGCATGTAACATATCCTCTAAAATCTGTATCACTCTTTCTGATTGTCAGTTGGTCTGAGGATGAAAAGCTTACTAAACTGAACTTGAGTACCCAAGGCTCACTGAAACACACTCCAAAATTGTGACATAAATTTAGGATCTCAATCTGATACAATCAAGGATGGAATCCCATGTAACTGTACAATCTCATTTACATACAAACTCGCCAACCTCTCTAAATTGTAGTCCATCCGTACAGGTAGGAAGTGAGCTATCTTCATCAATTTATCCACGATTACCCATATTGCATCATGCTTAGCTTGCATTAATGGAAATCCTGTGATAAAATCCATTGTAACACGATCCCATTTCCATTTCAAAATTGGTAACGGACTGAGTAAACCTTTTGGTACCTGATGCTCTGCTTTAATACGTTGATATACCAAACATTTAACAACATATTCCGCTATATCCGTCTTCATACCAATCCACCAATAGTACTGTTTCAGATCTCTATACATCTTCTTACTCTCGAGATGGTATGGATACGTAGAACTATGAGCTTCCTCCAGTATCTGTCTCTTCAACTTGTGATCTATAGGAATATACAACCATCCTCTATATCACAGATTACCATCCTCATCCAGAGTAAAAAGTATAGTCCTATCTGTCTGAACTTTCTGCAATTGCCTCTGGTACTCTTCATTATTCACTGCACTTCTCTGAACCTATTCTGTCAATACTGGTTTCACTCATAGTTGTAATTATGCCAAAAGACAATCAGATTGCATCTCTAAGGAAGCATTCAATTATCATATTTCCCGAACTAACATTAATGGTGATTGTCTCAGCCCAGCGAACATCTTGTGACTCAATGCATCTACTACCAAATTAGCATTACCTGGGTGATAGTCAATTACACAGTCATAGTCTTTAATCAGCTCTATCCAGTGTCAATGCCTCAAATTGAACTCCTTCTGCATCCCTAGATATTTCAGACTCTTGTGATCAGTATACATGTATCATAATTCCTCGTACAGATAGTGTTGCCAAATCTTCAATGCAAATACGATAGCTGCTAATTCTAAATCATGTATTGGGTAGTTCTTCTCATGTGGTTTCAACTGTCTTAAGGCATAAGCAATCACTTTCCGATCCTGTATCAGAACACACCCTAAGCCGTGAAGCAAAGCATCACTATAAATGATAAATGCTTTCCTTGGTGTAGGTAGAGTCAAAATCGAAGCTTGAGTCAAACATTCTTTCAACCAATCAAAACTCTGTTGGCATTCATCTATCCAAAGGAAAGGAACATCCTTCCATAGAAGTGTTACGCCCGCGTCTAGGACCCTAGGAGTTTGTATGTTTACACGTATGTATACGTGTATAAATATATGTACATGGATACATATACATGTATAAATGTATGAACATATGTATACGTATGTATATATATGTATGTGTATACGTGTATGTGATTGTATTTGATGAATGTGATGGATGATGTTTTCTTGCGAAATGTATGTGGGTGTATGAATATATCATGCAAATATGCGTATGTGATTATGTGTCGTCGCCTTATCGGGAAGCGTGCCTTCTCGGTTGGATGAGGGACGATGGGTATTTGTGCTTAGGTTTGTGGTTGGAAGTGTGTTTTGGGTTGTGTAGGCTTTGCGGACGGGTTTCGGGCATTGAGGCTTGCCAATCGGCAAGTTGTGCCTGAAAAGTGTCTGTAACGACTCGTGACGTGGCATCACGACTCGTTACAGAAGGTTTTGTGAGTGTGTATAGAGGAATTGTTACTGTAACGACTCGTGAAGGAGTCATCACGACTTGTTACAGTAGGTTTTGCCTTTGAGAGACAAGATTTTGGTCGAGCACGACTCATGAGGGAGTGTCACGAGTCGTTACAGTGAGTTTGGCTTGTTTTCTGAAGGATTTTTGTGTGTCACGAGTAGTGACAGTAGTGTCACGAGTTGTGTCACGAGTCGTGAAGGGGTTCACGAGTAGTGTCACGAGTCGTGTCACGAGTCGTGAAGGGGTTCACGAGTCATGAAGGGTGTTACGTATCGCCTTCTGCA
>CANYBF011594360.1:0-11499 GCA_948192965.1 Dalechampia spathulata | reverse complement strand
AAAGAAAACATCAATCCAAGCATTCCAATCATAACCATACATATAGCACACCTCAATGAATCAGACGCAAGTCAAAAATATGAGCCTAGACTTGATACAAGTCTTACAGAAATAGAAACAAGCCAAAAGTGGCTAAACACACAAAACTAGCACTAACCTCAAAAGCAAGCTACTTCTAGCTTAAGCCGATAAGCCTATCTTTACTTGTATTCAACTTCTATCTCGCGTTCTCGGACGCTAGCGACGTTTAGAATCCTTAAGTAGGAGTTTTGGTAGGGTTTAAGGTGTTTAGCTTAAGAAATAAGGAAGGAAACTTAAGCAAAAATCATAGGTTTAAGTCCTTAAAAGTCAATATAACATCGCGTACGGCCGTACGGTTATTGGTACGCCCATACCGACCTAAAACTCCTGACAAACCCAATTTTCTGCGAGCAACGGTACGCCCGTACCCCATTTGGTACGCCCGTACGTACTCGAGGTTACTGACAAACTAAAATTCCTGTGAGCTCACGTCCGGCCGTACCACTCCTTGGTATGCCCGTACGCCCTCCAGGACCTAAAATCCCTGAAATCCCCTGTCTCGTACGACCGTACGTGACACCCGTACGCCCGTACCACATCCTAAACTCCCATAACATGCCCTTTGGCACTCCTATACTCCTCCGTTATTATCCCAAACGTCCATGCTAACCCTAAACACACTTCTAAAGCATACCAAATCACATATACACGCCGTCCCTCATCCAACCGAGAAGTCACGCTCCTCGATAAGGCGACGACACGCAAGTCACACATAGATCCATACATAACAATTCATAGCAACATATATTCACACAAGTACGAAACCATCATTATACATTCATTCACATAATATGCCTCATTCAATCCTACCATGCATCTACGCATACGTACACATAAATGCATGACTCCTAGGGTCTCTAACGTGGGTGTAACACTTCCCTATCCCCCACTCTTTGTAAGAAATCATTAAAGATTATGTTTAATCTAGCTCGCATGTTATTTATCAATTTGAGCACTTCCATTTTATTCCAAAGATATGATATTACCAAACCTACATTAATTGTTTTTTGCTTCCTTCGAAGACCACCGACAATACCTATCTAAAGTCACCTCCAAATACCATAACTTTTCCATCGAATGGATCATTATTGTTCATTATATTTCTCCACCACATATTTCTTGGTCATTAGTGCTTTATCCTATATGATCATACTGGTTTTACGTAACAACATTGCTAAGCCACTCTGCTTTGATATACCATATAATAATATTTCTATTGCATTGAGTGGAATATTGAATCTAGAGTGTGTTGTCCTTCCTCCTGGCATTATTGATGCTGCTACACCTGAAATTGTTGTTATTAGAGCTATATTTCCTTTTGATCTTAAATTAGCTAATAATGCTCGATTAAGAAAGTTTTCCTTATATCTCCTAGTCCATCCAGAAAAATATCTCAATACGTCTTAAATTTAGTCTATTCATTATCACCGTATATGCATATTTTTGTTACAAATTAAGCTTTAACACTGCATCAATGTCTTCTTGCGGCATTTGCATTGCTATTTCTTCTACAATCTCTCTATTATTGATCTTTATTTGGCTAAGCTGGTGACTTTCTTTTGTAGGAAGATCATAACTTTTCACATCCTTACTCATGTTTATCAGGTGCTTTTGGATATCACTTAAAGTGCAAGCTATTTATGTTTCTATCGAGTTCTCGTGCATTTTAACATAATCTTCAGTCATCGATTGAAAATTATCTTCTTATAGTTTTTTGACATTTGTGGGCTCACAATACATTAATAATGTTACGAACAATCTTCTTAACTTTGATAGCATCTTAAATGTTACTACATCACTCATGCATTCTTCTATGCTCTTATTTGATTCAAGCAACCTCCTCATTATAGCAGCTTCTTTAAATATCAGACATTACATACTATCTACTGTAAGTAAGTCATCAAATGACTTTGGACCATTGACATTATATAAAAGTATCCTTAAATAATACATTTCTCCTTCTATCGGGTTGGCTGCATTTACACGTTCGATGATATTTTTAGTTTTTTTTATCCACTCTCGATTTTTTGCATTCTAAACATAATGCTTTGGAATTCCCTGTACAATAGCATGCCTGCCTCTTCACTTTTTAAACATGTAACAAAGTATTCAATCAATATCATTTTTTTCATGTGATCCCATTGAAATATGTTTTTCAAGTTTTGGTTATGCCAAAAATGTCATTATGTGCTTGTTTGGTAGATAAAGTTTTCGGTTCATAATAAAAGAATAAATATCATTCATTTCAAACTCATATATCCTCCATATAGCTTCTTGTTGTGAACCCATCTTGCATCCTGATAATATTGTATCTCATTTATCTGCTTCTCTTCATCTCCAACCTCAATCATTATTCTGTCATACCCTTTGTAAATATACTTGTATAAGTATTTCACTGTTGTCAATTCAAAATAAAACTATTATAATTTAGCATATAGGATTAGTGAAATATTTCTTTTACTTTTTATACTTCATTTATACAAAATTTTCACCATATTATAATACATTATTACATTAAAAAAAATCATTACCTCCATATTGATATAACAATCATATCTTGTAAGTAAATATAAACTATAAGGCACAACCCATTTGTTATCAAATATCTTGTTTCCCTTTTTCACTTGTGATATGATAAGAATACTATTATTTGTATTTTATTAAAATATGCAACATAATTTTAACAACACAAATAATTTGTTACCTGACGATCATTTGTAGGTCTTTTATATATAGGGTATCCATTATGCCTTAACATTGTCTTGCTATTAGATGATCTTGGATATTTGAACCTGCATATTCCTTCAATCATGCAAGAAAAATTAGGATTTTCTTGTCCACATAGACCATGGAGCATATGTTTTATTATACATGTACAGTACTAGATACTTAATCTCATCTAAAATCTCTATCATAATATATTTATCAAAATGATCTAGGTTAATTACTTTAATTATGGACTTCATTATAACCAAGATGTGTGCATGTAGGAGACCTCTCTTCCGAAATTCGATGACATGCATATATGATGCTACTTTATTAAATATCTTCTTTTTGTATAATTAATCTTTGATATCCTGTAACTTTGCTTTGAAAACTCTTACAATCAAATGTGGAACTTCTAATGGTTTTATTCCTAGTTGCATATTTACTACTATCTCTTCCCATTCAGGATTATATGTCATTATAATAAAGAGATCAGACTTTCCAAATGCTTGCACCAAAACCATTTCATGTAGGTATTTTCTTCACATGTTTTTAGGTCCTCCAATATGATTAGCTGGCAAGATTATTCCTTTCCTCACTTGTTTCCCTTTTATCTCCCCTGCTTTGACATTGTCTACTATGTCCTGGTATAGCTTAACATATATTACTGATTGTTATATCCTATAAAAATTAAATCTTATTATCTCTAATTTGATATACATATCCACTACGAATTATTGTAATAGTCTCCTATAAAGCAATATTAGAGATGGTTTATCCTCTCTTATTTAGAAATGGTAGCAATAGTATTTACGGCAAGATACATTTCGTGGATTTCATACCTTCACACCTATTTTTAATCATTCATATTAATTACATATATTTTTTCATGTAAGGAGCATTTTGAATTTTTGATGAATTAGATCATGTATTTAGTTTTAAGCAATAATATACTGACCTTGTCCCTCTCTCGCAAGGATATTCTCTGTTGTTATCTCTATTATCATTTGTAGACTTTAATCCTCATTTGTAGTGTTTTGTTGATTCTTATTTAAGTTTTGTATCTTTTTGATATCTTGATGTTATCCACTCTCTACTCTTGGAAATAAAATTGGATATTACAATGTATCATAACATCCATAGAAGTGTTTGACTTTGTATCGTTATCCTGAATAAGTCTGTACAATTATTTCTCTATCTAATGCTCCATTTGGGTTATTGTCTTCTACCCATATACCTGCTATGTCTTCTTTTGTTGGAGCTTCATATTGACGATTTATTCATATATTCCTTTTTTTGATCTAGATGTTAAGATTATCATAAGATTCATAAGTATTAAGTCTTTGAAATACCTTAACATAAGGATTTTCTTCTAGAATCTTTATTAGCCTCCTTATATTTTCTTCACATGGAGTCATATTCTTCATTGTCTTCATTCAATTTTGCACCTTATTGATTGATGGAGTTATGCAAGTACATTTGAAAATATTGTGGAATCCTATTTATTGGTATTAATTATGGCAAGTCATGGTATAATTATCCTTGTGTTTTAAATATGTAAACTTTATTTCTATTTAATGTTAGTTCTTTATTCAAATTGACACCCAATTATGTGAAAACAAATAATTTATTATATAACCTACTATTTGTTTAGAATTTCTTTGCTTCTTCTCAGTCTAAAGTGAATAATTACAATAATTCTTTCGGTACATAGGCTTTAAGTAGTTTGACCTTTCCGTTTTGACAGTAAAATATTGATGATTCATGCAAGTATATTTCAAAATACATGCTCATGTATTTTGTTTTCCGAAGTTAAATTTGTAAGCATTAAAAATTATTATTATAATAATATTGATATTAATGTTTTAGGAAATTTTCCATTTACCTTCCATTACTTGTACTTCCAATTGAGTTTGTATGATCATTGTATTCTTTACCGCTTTGTATTTGAATTTCCATTATTCAATATTTCATTCACATGTAAACTTATGATATTTCTTTTTTATTCTCGTTCTGCTCTTTTTATATTATTTCTCTTTTTCTGCTCATCAATCATAACTTTATACTTCTTTTTAACCTAAAAAAATGTTATAAATTTAATATTTTACAGGTAAAAAAGTGAGATAAAATTTAATAACATTATTTTATCTTACCATTTTTTTATTTTTGTAACTTTAGACTATAGATTTGGATGATTTTTATGATTGAGATAACTTTTGCTTGATATCATAATACATTTAGAATTGTGAATTTATAATTGAATAATATTAGTTTTTATATTCAATATATTGATAGTTATATAAAAAATCAAAAATTGAAAACATAAAATGTTAATTCTAATAAACTTTATACAACATAATATAATTAATAAATATAATTATAATCATTAATTAAAAATATATAAATGATACTAATAAAATATTATAGTAAAAATATAATTGAAATAATATTTTTTAGGTAATGAAGTTATACTTTAAACTAATAAAGATATTTAAATTATTTAACAATTAGTTTTTGAATTTATTATAATTTGTAAATTCAATAAATATCTTATAAAATATAAATTAATTATTAATTAACAAATACAAATCAAATTAATAGTATTTATATTTGAATAAAATTTATCTAAATAAAAAAATTAGATAATATAATATAAATTATAAAATAATAAATAATAAATAAATATAAATAAAATTAGTAGCATTTATCTTTTATTATTTTTATTTATTAGATTAATTTTTATATTTATTTTTGATAATATAAAAAAATAATATTATATTATTTATTAGCATTTAAAAAATAATATTTATCTTTAAATTAAAATTAAAAGAAAAAAGGATATATATATATATATATATATATATATATTCTTTTTTTTGGTCTCAATCTATATTAGATTTCCATGAATCTTTATATTAAATTTACTGAATTCTGGAAAACATTGTTCTTATAGTGAAATGGAGTTTCAATCTTACAAAGGGAATAACCTGCAATTCTCTGGTATTATGCAACTTTGGTCGATCAGAACGTATCTCCTGGCCCATGCTCCAGCTGCTACTGTGATCCCATCTCAAACTTTTTGATACCAAGGCAACTTCTTTTTGTGGGTTCTTACAATCTGAAGCTGCTTCTGCAACTGTGATCTTATGTTGTAATTAGCAGCCAAAGATTTATCCAAATTCTCCTTCACGGCAGTAAGTTCAGACCTCTTCATCTCTGCAGCAGCTATTTCATTGTTGCCCAGATATCCATTCTTGCCTTGAAGGTTTATGAAGGTTGATTTCAGCTGAAGCAAAGAATCAGAGTTGGTTATCATCTATTTATCATTTGATCTTCACCGGATATCAAGAACCCGTAGCAATGATTTCTTGTACAATTTACCTTCCAAAAGATGTTCATGGATGCTATTGTCTAAGTCATTTCTGCGCTTTCAGTAGTAAACAGAGAATCCAAACCACATTGTCAGGTTTTAAACTGTGATAATTCATTTCAAAGTATATTTCCCATCCACCTTCAGAATTAACTTGTAATTTATGCAGAGCCCATTTGAGGAACCTTACGCAACTTAAATTGAGCTTGTTGAGAATTGGCAAGCAAATAGGTTGTTAACTAAACCTCTTCTTCCTCTTTAGTAAAAGAAACTGGCAGAGCTTCGCATCAAATATATGATGTTTTGATAATGAAGTTACATATACAACATCATTTCCTACTAAAACCAAATCAAACAAAGATTAAATATCATGCACCGATTATTACGATTAAATGCAGTAAATTGAAGCTTTTTCTTTTTACCTCGTTCACTTGATTTCTGAGACCATTAACTTGCATTCGAGATTCCAGGACAAACCCCTCCACGTTGTCCTTGAACACCTTCATTTCAGCACATATAAGCTCGTAAAACCTCTCTTTCTCCTCCTCTTTTTGCTCCAGCTCCTCCACTTCACTCTTCAGAACCCTGTCAAAATATCAATCCATATAATAAAAAACAATTCCCGTTACTTGCAACGTCTCGCCTAAAGGAACACCTTTCCTTGCTGTTAGCTTGCCAACGGTGGCCATCTAATCCTCCATTTTTCAAAACAAAACAAGAAACTTATATTAACTTGATGCTTAGATTAAACGGATATCATTAGTTGTGTAGTTCATTTGATTTAGCTGAATGTGTGTGTGTGTGTGTGTGTGTGTATAGCATCTGCAAAATAAACGTTTCATATATTAATGAAATGAATTCCTCAACATAATTGAACTACACAAAATCGTAGAACAAGAAGAACAATTCATGTCACCTCAATTGATTCAAATCAGCCTCATATTTTTCATCACATTTCTGAATTTCAGATTTCAGAGCTAAAATTTTGAACTTCTGAAATGCGATGTTACGTTCAAGAACCAGACACCGTTGCTCCAAGGAACATATATCTTGCAACTTGGAAGTTAAAATCTGCGACTTGTTTGCTTGTAATTCTTTCTCCGCCTGCAAAGATCACACAATCATTAATGCTTAGAGTTCCATTTTCTTTTCTTATAAGTTTGCATTTTCCTGGCAACCAAACAGAGGATGAATAATAATAATGATAATTATTAGGGCTAATACAGTAAATAATTACCTGAAGGAGAGAGAGACGTTGATTTCTGGTATTTTCCAATTGCTCTAACCTCTCTCGAAACGTAGATGACAGCGCCATTGATGAATGATGATGACCATCTCAGGAATCAGTTTTCCCTCCAAATTTAGTTTTTAAAAGAAAAAAAAAAAAAGCATCATCAAATTTTTGGATTATGGGCTTTACTTACATTGGGCTATAAAAATGTGCCCTGAGGCCCATTAGCACTTTAAATTTAGAGAAAATTACACAAATACCCTTTTCTTTTAAAAGGGAAATTTTCAAAATTAAAAAATTGTCTTTTAAAAAAAGGGTTGTAAAATTTTTTTAAAATAAGTTTAAAAACTTTTAAAATACTTAGAATTTATGTAAATAAAGTAAAATTTGATATTTTTAAGAGGAAGTTATATAAGAATAGTGATGGAGTCTCGAACCTGAATTTTCTAAACTTCCTAAGAATACAGAATAATAAATTATTCTTAAATTAATTAAAATATTAAATTAAAATTTTTTTAGTAATTAATTGTCTCATTATATATGATTTTTATAATAATTATGATTATCCAATCATATTTTTTAATCTTTATAGAATAACTTTATTAAATACGCAAGAAATGAATATTTAATTTTAGAAATATTTATGTTTTTATTTAATTTTTTTAAAAACAAACATTACTAGAAAAATATAATACTTTTTTTTATACAAGTAAAAGCATCTTCCCTGAATTGTACCAATTACAAATATAAATATCATTAAAGAAAAGCCTGAGCCATTACAAAAGTAAAAGAAGATCATTATCAACTAATTATCATTATATATATAGCTCTAACATTAATTAATTAACAATTAATTAATTAATCACAACCAGGCAATGCAAGATTCATTTTGATCATCTTTAATTTAGCAACAAGACAACAAATTTAATTACTCGAAATTTGATTTATTAAAAATTTAATTTAAGTTAGATAATATATTTAAATAATAGTAAAAAAAAATGTATGTAAAATCATACATGAATATAAAAAATATTTGAATTTAATTATCTGTGTAGAATCATAAGATTTTATAAAATTTTTATTGTACTTATAAATTTTTATATTTTTTAAAATAAAATGATAAGTAATATATTTTATATTTTACAATTTTTAAAAAACTTGTTAAGATTAAATTACATTTATTACACTTGTTATATATAAAAAGATTTAATAAATTTTGAGACTAACATGGTTAAATAATGAAAAAAAATGATTTTAAACTAGTTGAAATTTAATCAAATTTTAACTCAATTTATTTATTTATGATCTTACTTTTATGGAAGAAGTCATATTACTTACTTTCTCGTATGAAAGAAGATTAATTAATTAATTAATTAATTTGCTAACATAAGTTCATCTAATCAAGTAAATCGATAAGCTTGATCTTTTCATGTAGCAAAGGAATTTCTTTAATGAAGTGCTTTAAATGATTAAAAAAAATAGACATCAATACTATATATATATATATATATATAATTCATAGAATAGAAAATTTAAAAACAGGAAATGGGATTTAAACAATTTTTAATGATGATATATTAAAATTGAAATACATGTAAGAAAATTTAGAAAATAAATAAATATAAATATAAATATAAATATACGTATGGGGTGGTGGAAAATTTTCTAAGCCAGCTAGTACAAATGATAAATTAATAATTAAATGTATATTTTTTGTAAAAAGAACAGCTTTTTATAACATAATCCTAAGAGCATCAAATGTGACATTAAAAAAAAAAAAGTAAATTAAATTATGAGAAAAGAGAGGATGATAAGCAAAAGGAGCCCAATTGATTCTTTTTGTCAAATTCAGTGCGTCAAGAAAATCATAAATTAAAGCTTTTTGGTGATGATTTAGACCATGTTTATTAATTATTATTTATTTTTAATATTTTTTTTGACTTGTTGGGTGATCACTTTTGACAAACACTATCATTTATTAACATCCAACATTAAAGGATGATCCAAATCCACTATATATCTATACAATTCTTGCCCCTTTGTTTCATCTTTTTCATCTCAGAATTTGCCTCTTGGCCAATCTTAACAGTTTTTAACACATAATATGTTTTTGGATAATATGACCTTTTCTATTTAATTATCTTCCTTCTTTCCTTAAAATTTTTATAATTCCCTCCCTTTTCCTACTCAAGTATATTCCTTATTCATCATCAAATTATCATAAAAGTAATTTTAAAAAAATGAATAAATTTAATCTCATAAGATAAAATTTTTTAATAGGGTATCAAAATTTTATCAATATTAATGAATAAATTTAAAGAAATATCATGTTTTCATTCATTGAATCAATCTATAACTTATTTTATGAATAATATTATCTAATAGTTTGTAAAAATTTGAATTCGAAAGTTTAAACGAAGATAAAAGCGGACATGAATATTATCATCGTCCCATAAAAAAAAATGGATATGAAAGATTTAAAAAAAAAGAAATATAAATGGTGGGAAGCATAAATTTGGATGGTGAATTGAGTAGAGCAAGTCACATCGAAAGGGAACAATGTGGATATAGGCTCGAAACTACAAGAGAGGGAATTTGATAGAAATGATATGCTTTGGCAAAGGCAAGCATCTAATTTCCACGACAAGTTGGTTTGTCTCTTACAATGCCCAAGTAGCCAACTCTAAAACGAAATCAAAACTCGTCTCTTCTATACATATCTTGAATTAGATTTCGAACTAAATGTGTAGATTATATAAATATTTGCTCTAAATGACCGACCTTAATTATGTCATGTAATACATTAGTATTTAATAGTCACATCATATGAAATGCAATATAATAATATTTGCATAACCAATGCATATAATTGACATTCTTCATTATGTATACAAATTGGAACAAACCATAATGCTTTTTTCGAAACATCATCAAACTACATATATTCCTTGATGGGATTTTCTTAATTCCATTGCCATCATGCTTGTTTTTGGACTTTATAGATAATTAATTGAAAAGCCAACTAAAAACTATGAATTAATTAATAAATAAATTGTTGGTGAGGGGTCCAGATGGATTGATGGGTGGCATGTGCACCACGTTAGCTGATGTGAAACAGTGAAACCAATCCTCATCCAGTTGAGCTTTCATTGTCCCCCTCATCTTCTCCGACCTTCATTTTTCTCTACTCAGAAAGTTAGAAAAACAACCCAAAAAGCTCCTTTACTAAAAGATGCCAAAACGACCCATTGCTGACGCTTCTTCCCCCTAAAGCCAGAATAAAGCTGAGCCGCCCCAATTTTTCCCTTACAAACCCCCCTAATGAAAACCTAACCATTTATTTATATCATCTTCCTTCCCAACGATAACAATCTATTTGAATTTAAAATTTTAAAAATATAACCATCAAAAACTATATTTTTTTATGAGTTTTTATCATCAACACATAGCAAACTGTTAGCATTCGGTAACAAAATGTAAATGTACATTTATTGAATTATTATATTTGTATGTAGATTTGATTTTACATATATTTTCTTTCTCAAGAGTCTTAGAAAGAATGATAAACTACGTTTTCACCATCAACACACATATCACATATTAAATTTATTAGAGTCTGGTTTCGAAAATGTAATGAATAAATGATGTATTTTGCATATTTATATTTATCAGCAACATTATATCACATTCATCTACAAGATTAATGTTATGTTTGAATGTAGATTTGTGGCTACATTATCTGATTACGATTTATTATTGAGGGAAGATTTCAATGTATAATTGGAATTAGCTTGCTGGGCATGTTTCTTTGGTAATAAAGAGGAAAAGCAGAACTTGGGAAATCTTTGTGTATCAGACGTCAGTTATGGATTCCACGTTCAAAAGTAAAGAGGTACCTTTCTTTGCGACCAATTACGTGGGATTGACAAGATCATTGTCTCTTTACACTATTTTATTTTATCTCTATAAATTCTTATTCATATATATATATATATATATATATATATATATATATATATATATATATATATATATATATATAATCTCACAAACAAAGAAAGAATATAGAAAAAAAAAAAAAACAAAATATAATATAATATATCAGAGTTAT
>CANYBF011594187.1:0-10848 GCA_948192965.1 Dalechampia spathulata | reverse complement strand
ATATAATTAATCTAAATAATTTTTAATTTAATTAAACTAATTTTAATGACAACAGCCCATCAAGATAATTAATACACGCACCAGCTCCGGCCGAATGATTTGGAAAATAATTAATTTAATAATTATTCTATATAATTAATCTAAATAATTTAGGAAATGTTGTTTTTCTCCCACAAGCTCCAGCCCCATACCCAACCCCACGAGCTCCAGCCCCCACCAGCTCCATCCCCATACCCCAAGCCCAAGCCGGGGCTTCAGCCCCCCCAAGCCCCAGTAGTGACTCCGCCCTGATTGTATAAGAGCATGTCTATGGGTGCAACTCTTTGAGTACAAAAAACCTTAACTCTTGATAGCTACTAGCTAATTCCTCTAATTAGTAACCATTGTCTCCAATTTAGAGTTATTATTGCCGACCAGCAATCATCATCAATCATTCAATTATGTTAAATCTCCATTAAAAAATACAAAAACTCAAAAAATTAAAAATAATAAAAAGCACAAATACAAAACAAAATTTAAAACAAAATATCAATGAAAATACAAAATTTTAAACAAACAATCTCATTTTTATTTGTAAAATTTATCATTCAATCTTTTCAGATTTCAGTATTGTATGTTTTGATAAACACATGTATTTACCATTATATATCATATGATATATGATAGATAAATATATTTTTATCATTATATATTACATAATATATAAGATAAATAAATGTATTTATCAATATATTCTATATAGTAGATAAATATATCTATCAATATTTATTATTATTTACCATATGTAACATAGTTTTTCATGGTACACACATAACATATGAATATATATTAGTGAATAAATTTATATATCATATATATTATTTGGTATGTGTTAGTAAATAAATATATTTATTATATTCCATGTGATACATATTTGTAAATAAATTTATTTATTATATATATATTATATGATATAGATTAATAAAAAATAGCAAATAAATTGTAAACAATAAAGAATAATTCATATCAAGAATAGAGAAAAGTATTTAAAAATAAAATAATAATAATGAAAATATCTATAGAAGAAGAAGAGTAATCCAATTTTTATATTTTTATTTATTAAAATAAATAAAAAGGAAATAGGAAAAAAATGAAAATAGTGACAGAGAAAGAGGAAGAAGAAGAAGAAAAGGTAATATGATGCAATGACTAATGATTACCAATGATGATGGTGATGATAAAAATGAATATCAATGGAGATTTTAATGTTGATGATTAGAGAAAGAAATTAAGATTTGATAAAATATTAAATTGTAATAGATAAAAAATTAACATTAATTATACATTAAAATTTGACATTCTCCTAATTAATCTATCATGAAATTGATTCAAAGAATTGCCACTAAAAGAGTAATTTCCAGTTAATTAATAATTTATTTAAATACTCAATTAATTAAACTTTGTATTATAAAAATAATTTTATTTTTAAGGTAACTAAATTTCTAAATAAATTCCATAAAATATACTTACACTTCATCCTAGACAAGACATCACAATAAGACTTTGAGAACAACTATTCATAATTTGAATTTGAATTTAAATCTCTAAGAAAAGAATTATAAATAAATGTCATATTTAAGGTTTTAAAATTTAAAAATGTCAAATAATTTATATATATTAAATATATATCAAATTCAATCAATCAAAAATTAAAAATATCAATATTACCCTCTTAATATAATTAATTAACTTTAAAATTAAAGCATTAGCCACCATTTTTACTAGCACGGCTAACTGCCATTGACTGTTACTGCAGGTTACCAGTTACTGTCAATCACCTCCCAATTACTGTCCATCACCTCCAATGCTAGTTGTCCGATATTGTTAAATCTCACAAAAAAATATAAAAGATTTTTAAAATAAAATAATAATAAATAATAAATAAATAATAAATTTCAATAAAAAACATCAATAAAATACAAAAATGTTTTAAAAATATTACAATTTTTACTTGCAAAATTTATCATTCATTTTTAAAAAAAAGTTTCAGTATAATTATGATAAATATATGTATTTATTGTTATATACCATACGAAATATATGATAGATAAACATATTTCCTTCTATATATCATATATAATAGATAAATATATTTATTGTTATATATTATATGATATATATAGTAAATAAATGTATTTATTATTATATATTATATGGTATAAATAATCTATCAATCATATACAACATAGCTTTTTATTATAAATAAAATTTATCTACTATATATATTAGTGAATAAATTTATCATATATATCATATTGTACATATCAGTAAATAAAGTTAAAGTTATCAACCATATACATATCAATAAATAAAATTATCTATCATATGATAAATCAATGAAAAAATAAATAGATTGTAAATAATATAAAATATTTTAGATAAAAAAAAGTTAAAATTTTGAAAATTTAAAAAATAACAATTAAAAATATTAAAGACAAGAAAAGGACGAAGAAGATAAAGAAGAATAATAAATTAAATTTTTTCTTCTTTTATTTATAAAAATGGATAAAGAAGATATGGAAAAATAAGAAGAAAAACAAGAGAAAATGAAGAAAAGAGAAAAATTAATAGTTGTGATGATAATAAGGAGGCTAACGATGGTAGCTGTGATAAGAGGTTTATAATATTTATGATTGTTAGTTAAAAAAGATACTCTATTTATTACCAAGGTGTTTGGTTATGATCCTCTAATTCAGGAGCTGGAGTTGCTATTTCCGTGAATCAGAAAATGTAATTTGGATATGCATCCTAATAACCTTGATTATCCTAGGCCCATATTTCGGAACTGCCTTTTGGTTTGTAGCTATGAATTATGGGTTTCTCACAGTTGCCATGGAGTGACGATACAGCGTCCAACACATACCAAAAAACAATATATTTCTTTGCAACATCAACATACATATGGCAAAACATTCTATTATCAAAACACAACGCAAATTTCAGTAGGAAAAGGAACACAGCCGGCCACTTTTACCATAAAACTTGTTTCCTCTCACACGCCTATATAAAGTTGAGATGCAAATGCTTTTTACTTGCAACAGATGATACATGCTCACAGATGCCCTAATAAAAGCATGATGAGAACCACTATTTCACCATTTACCAACAATTTCTAAGAACCAAATAAGAGAATCATTATAATTTCCATAAATGGATGTTTCTAGTATAAATATAATCCCACCAGCCCAGCGTTTGAGTCAACTAAATGCATTGACATTTTGTTTTGCATAAATGAATTCTATCAATATTATGAAACTTATTTGCAAATCTTAACTGAAGAATGTTACGGTTTTAGATGAACTGTCAAGTGATTATATCGGAATTTATATTTAAAATTCATTTCCAAATGAAACAAATTTCATGAAAGAACTCAACAATTCATATTACTTTTATATGATCTCACCAATGATTCACGGCTTGTGCTTCTTTACTTTTAAAATAGAAGTTGATGGTAGCAAAAACAAGCCAGCCATGGGCTGATTTTCAGCCCCTGAAGTGGTAAGGCCTGGGCATGATGGCGATAAGCCTGAGGGCACATGAATCACCTAGGCCGTGCAATAGGAAGCTGCCTCCCTGTGCAAGAACAAAAAAAGGGAAAAGAAAATGCACACTCCCTACGCAGGCATTATCCTGTTCAGGTTCAAAGGGACTTTCTCAGCCTGTGCTGCTCAATCGTCTGACCAACAGCCAGTTCTAAAGCAGTTACAGGCACCCCTGGTGCGTTTCTTACGTCAACACAAAAACAGAGAAGGAAAAAGAAACCATACTCCAGCATAAACAGAGAACATATTATTGTCATTTTATTACTGCAACACACCGATAGCTGACATAGACAAAGTTCCTCTAGGTCCTAACACGCTAAACCATCGACTTACCTATACCTTGAAAGTAAAGATGCATATCCCTCGTCATTGCAACCCAGCCATCCGTCAGAGTAGAGTTCCAAGATTCTCCAAACCAAATGCTGAGCTCATATGCTCCTGTCAAGAAAATTCCATATGGAAAACAATTGTCAGTTTGAGAAAAGTACAATTGTATAAATGAATCAAAAAAACCAATCTGATACCAAGCAGTAATCTAACCATGAATTAACACAAGGACAAATCACGTTTATCTACACACTAGGAGGAAAATATAAAGCACTAAATCGTTTTTTATTCACTTCTGACAGTAATTCAATTTCATGAATTCTATCTACCTCTCAGAGGATTTAATGTAACTTTCTGGCAGGTAGATTTCTCCACCAACTTCACCATGTTGTTCTCCACTGATTGTTTTCTTAGCAGCCAGGAACTCAGCACTCATGGCATCCATTCCTTGCTGTACGGCTTCCTCTGCACTACCATAGCCGTGCTCCTCCGCATACTTGCGCACATCCTCAGTTATCTTCATAGAGCAGAATTTTGGTCCACACATTGAACAAAAATGTGCTACTTTTGCACCCTCGGCTGGCAGCGTTTCATCATGAAATGACATTGCAGTCATGGGGTCCAAGGATAATGCAAATTGATCCATCCATCTGAACTCAAATCTAGCCTTGCTTAATGCATCATCCCAGGCTTGGGCATGAGGATGACCTTTGGCTAAATCAGCAGCATGAGCAGCAATTTTATAAGCAATGACCCCAGCTTTCACATCATCCCTGTTAGGCAAACCAAGATGCTCCTTCGGTGTCACATAGCAGAGAAGTGCAGTGCCAAGAGCCCCAATGTTGGCAGCACCAATGGCAGAAGTAATATGATCATATCCAGGAGCAATATCAGTTGTCAAAGGTCCAAGAGTGTAGAAAGGAGCTTCATTGCACCATTCTAGCTGTTTTTGCATGTTCTCAGGAATTTTGTGCATCGGAATATGACCAGGTCCCTCATTCATCACCTGAAAAATAGATCACGTTTTCGGTCACTAGGACATTGAACAAATAGGCATTTGCAGTCTTGCATAAGAGCTTAATAAAAACAACTAATTAAAAAGATAATTGTATTCTACGTTTTTTTTCCCTGATGGATGAATGAAACATTTCTGTATTATTTGGTCTCAACATTTGTTTTATAACTGTAATCATATGGAGTTAAGTCAGTTAGTGCAGCTATATTCAAAAAAAGATATCTACTCTTCTATGAGTACGACCCAGACTAGAATCATAGCATTATGAAGGGCAACCGCCACTGATCAGGGATATGAAGTAATGATACAAGTTGCCAAGACCTGATGGGCAGTAAACATGAAAATGCATACTTTGGCAAGCATTCCTTGATCATACAGTGAACACATTAACAATTTGGTACAGCCATTACCTGTACATCCTTTTCCCATGCTCTACGAGTCAGTTCCCCTTGCGTCAAGAGCTCTGCAAACTGAGCGGAGTCGTTAGCGTCATATATGGATCCAGGTCTCAGGCCATCACCAATAGACAGAGCAATATCATATTGATTACAGATGTCTAATATGTCATCCCAGTGCTCATAGGCAAAATTTTCCTTGTGATAAGCTAGGCACCATTTTGCATGAATTGACCCCCCACGAGAAACAATTCCTGTCATGCGTTTTGCAGTTAGAGGGATGTAACGTAGCAGAACTCCAGCATGGATTGTGAAATAATCTACACCCTGCTCAGCCTGTTCAATCAACGTGTCTCGGAAGACTTCCCAGCTAAGATTTTCAGCAATACCATTGACTTTTTCGAGTGCTTGATAGATGGGAACAGTCCCAACCGGCACAGCAGAGTTCCGTAAGATCCATTCACGGGTCTCATGAATGTGCCGTCCTGTAGAAAGGTCCATAACAGTGTCAGCACCCCACATGGTTGCCCATTGAACTTTATAAACTTCTTCCTCGATAGAACTTGCAACAGCAGAATTTCCAATATTTGCATTGACTTTGACCAGAAAATTTCTTCCAACTATCATTGGCTCTAACTCCAGGTGTCTCTTGTTGGAAGGGATGATTGCCCGGCCACGAGCAACTTCTGATCTTACAAACTCTGGGTCAAGCTTCTCACGAGTAGCACAGTATAACATCTCCTCCGTTATTATTCCTTGCTTTGCATAGTACATCTGAGTGTATCTTGGAGTGCCTAGATTCTCTCTCCTTTCAACCCAGTCTTTGCGCAGCTTAGGAAGCCCTGTTTAAAGTGTCTCATTAGAGATAAAATACGTCATGATACAAATTAGACCATTCATAAGCCAGAAACATAGTAAAAGAAACAATTCGTTGAAAGAAAAGGAAGAAAGATAAAAGAAAGATTATAAAAGGAAGGTGTAAAACACCAAGTGGAGCACGAATATTGTAGTTAACTAATCAAATCAATGAAATGAAGTTTATGCATCGAAAATCTATATATGAAAAGTTTACTTGTGAAAAATTTTTATATGGAAATTGTTAATGAATTTGGCATTATGAAGAAATTCAATCGAAAAACAGATGAAAGAATGTCAAGCTACAAATGAGGAAATGTTTTATAGTCGAAACATGGAAAGTTCGAATTGAACATAATAGGATTTCACCAATTTTCAGCTGTTCCAACCATGCTAAGTTACATCCACCGCTACACTATAAAGCACTCACCTAACGTACATCAGCGAGTTGCAAGTTCTTTTTGCCCCAACATACCTGAGACGCCTTTTGGGTGGAACAAATTTAAATAGAATTAATTTATAAATTTCACAGAATTTTATTACTTGGTTTGTAAAAGATTCTATAAATCCAATGTGACTAAATTCCATCATATTTAGGGAATATAGATGTGACTAAATTCATGGAATGTAATTTTTTTACCATTGAAATCCATAATTTCATTTTAAACAAAACAGCATAATTTAAAATTCCATAAGTTTTAAAAGCCATATAAAATTCTATGAGATCAAAATTTATTTTGTTCAAACCAACAAACACTTTTTATAATCACATCTAAATATAGCGGTGTTTGTTTGGGTATGGAGAGGAGAAGAGATGGAAAATATACAATTTTCTTAATTTCCTCTGTTTGGACAGTAGAATGGAACGAAAAGAAGCTACCTCAAAAAAATTATCTTCAAATTGAACAGAATAAGGTGGAAATGATGGGGACTCCAAAGAACGACAGATGAGAAATCCCAAAACCCCTCCGGAAAAAAAAGGAACTACACTAACTATAAGGATAATTTTATCATACAAATATTTCATTTAATTTCATGAAATTAGAAAAGAAATCTAATTTCTATTCTATTATTTTCTGTCGATTTCCCTCGCTCAATATCTCTCGTTTTCTCTCGCACGCTTAATAGGCTGTTTGTTTGGGATGAATCAGGTGCAAATTAGAATCTAGCATAAGTAGTTCAGTTTAACCTATTATACAATTAAATTTCTTTCAAATTATTCAAAAGTAGAAAAACGTGGAATATAGCAACTAGGAGCATGCGAAAGGATCAATTGAAAAGGAAAGAAGGAAGAGTAGAAGGAGTGATAAGATGTATAGGTACCAAGGCGGGGACTGATGTCTTGAGGGCCGCTGGTATCATAATTATCAAAACTAGGCTCATCTCCAGACAAGTGGACCCTTCTGAAAGGAATTCTAAGCACATGCCCCGTTTCTTCGTGAACCACGTCCCTGCAAAAACAAACAAATGACAGATGTGAATCATGAACAGAAACAAAACAACGCAGACAGAGAGAGAAGAAAACCTGAATTCTTTGGTGCTCTTAGGAAAGCACTGTTGAAAAGAAGGAAGAGGAATGAAATCAGGAGAAGAGGGATCGATTTTATGCTTGTTTTGTTTGATCTTGGTAGAATGATCATTAGTGGGAGGAGGATCGAAGGTCAAGGTAGCCCTGGGGGCAGCGAAGGAGCGAGGAGGAAACGGCGAAGTTTCTGTCTTGGAGAGAAAGAAGGCTTTGCCATTTTTGGAGACAGCAGAGGTGAAATTGGGTGGAGCATGAAGAGTAGCCATGGAGGGAGGAAGGGGTTATCTGGATCTGATATGTGGAAAGGGAAAAGCAAAGGCAGACAATGAGAGGAGGAAAGGGGAGGGAACGGGATTTATATGTACGGAGATGGAAAATATCAGTGAGCGCTCCAAAAAGAAATGGGAAAATATCAGTCAGGCTTTGCAGTGAAAAAGTGATTGCTTACGTGGGAATAGCACACAGGACGTCCCTTGTACTCTCTAACCATAAATATCTTCATTTCTTTTTTTTTTTTTCATATTTTAATTTTAATTCTCTGAATTTAAAATGATATTTCTTTTTACAAAATTACAGAAGGATGTGGAATCAAATCAGCCTTAGCACCGGAGAAACAGCATCCTCAATTAATTACATTTACATGAATTACATGGCAGGTAAAATATGTAATTAAAGTTTAATTCAAACTAATAAAATATACTATAAAAAATGACTTGCAAACCAAGTAAATCTGTGGCTTCCAGTTGATTGTTTTTGTTTGCTATTATCATAATAACAAGAAAATTTAAAGTGAGAATTAGAAAGTGTTTTAGTAAAAATAAATAGCGTAAGTTATAATTTTTTATATTAATAAAAAATTCTATTTATTATCTAAAATTCTATTCAAAGTTAACATTCGATATCAAAATAAAAGATAAAGGTTAATGTATTAAAGTTATTATCAAAGATTGCATGATTATAATCAATATTATTAAGTTATTATAAAGCATCTAGTTAGTTCATCTAAGTTAGTTGAAAATTTTAACCATTGTACTTGTTACATGGTTAATTTTAGACAAAAAATTTTTTGTCTGCACTAAGTTCCCTTGGTTCAGTCGAATCCCATAAATACACTGTTGACAGTTAGACAAAACCAAAGCATAAAGAACTCATACAAAGAACACCCATGAATCTAAGGCATAATAGTATTACAAGAAAATCTCTCAACCTTTTATTTGCACCGAAATAAAAGGAAACATACAAGAGGATACAATCTGACAATAATCCCAAAGAAACAATCCACTGTCAGGTAGGGCATGCCTTTATTTATAGGCAGGCAAAGGTAGACAATTTTTCAACAAATTCTATTCATAGGCAGTTGACAACCCCAACTATATAAGAAATGTATTTGGACATATCTATATTTGAAACAGACAGCCAACTGCCTTCGAACTTATCTAAAAGTCAATTTATGTGCCAGTCACAAAACTACCTCTAAGTCAAAATTGTGAAAACTATCGCAAGCTGTTTTTTGCTAATTACTAAGAAACTACCTGTGCAAACTACCCATAAAACTATTGAGAAACTACCATATGCAAAACTACCACGAACTACCTCCTAAAGGAGTGTCAGTTGCTTCCACCACTGTTGCTAACATTTCCCTCTAGATTCTGCCCACCAAGAATTCCCTTTGAATTTTGCCTACCAAGGATTCCCTTCGAAATTGACTGCCTTCCCACTAATTTCGTTGTAGCTAAATTTTTCACCCACAACCTTGCCTATTGCCAAGGCTTGCTTGATGCAACCCATACCAAGCCTAACCAACACTCGTGTGTTAGCCAATGAAGTACTTTGCTCCCACACAAATTACCTAAACCTAGTCACATTGTCGATATGCCACCCTCATGTTGAATTATGCTTAGGCCGAGTGCCAGCATGCTGCACTCGGCCATCCAACCGTGCCATCAAGTCAAGAGGCTGACAAACCACCCACACCATCTAAATTCAACATCCTCATCAAATAATCTCATAGATAGGCTTCCACCTATTTTTCAAATTACCAAAGTGTAATGTCATGCTCTCAAGCAGCATCCAACTCGAGCTTCCCCTTCCATAGCACTAGGAAATTAGTCCTCTTATTTTTCTTACTCATACCAAGGGTCCTAGGATCAAAGATCCTTTCCACATCCTCTGTGAATTGCTTCCTCATAATAAGGGGTGTACATCTATTTTTCCTCCTCGAAGTATCATTAGGATCCTCATGGAATGCCTTTAGAAAGATGACATGAAGCGTAGGATGAACCTTTAATCTTTTGGGCATCTGTAACTTATATGCCACATTACCCACCTTCTCAATGTCACGCCTTACCCATTCTATAAGGCATGACATGCTCCCGTAATATGCTTAACAGATCCCACTTCATGCTGACATCCGCTAAACATATTACAAAGGATGTTAAAACAAAATCACATAACTTGATGAATAGTAACTTATGAATAGTACTTTATGAATAGTACTCATTGGTATAGTAAACCAAAATCGATGTTCTATAACTTTTATAAGTTAAAAGACTCCAAACAATATAGAAAACATTTATCAAACGCAACGGTATAAAAATTTTGATCGTATTTTTTTTATCGTGAAAATGAGGGAATTTGAAATTTTTGTTATCATTTAAATAAAAGCCATCAAAAAGAACTTTCGTTAAATCCAGTCAAATTCTCATACAACTAACTAGTTTTAAGGTAACAAACCATTTAAAACTCAAACTCATTTATGTATGTGCATACATCATATAACTATGATAAATATGTAAATAATGCACTTATCTCTGGGTATTTTTCATAGTTGCATACTTCATCATATTTAATATAAACACATACACTAACTTAGCTACTTAAATGTCCTTCTCCAATAATTATAGCTTGCCAGGTGCAAATCTCGTCTAACCTTTATTTTTGTCACTGCTATGATATGCGTTCATAAAAAGGAACGCTGAGTATAAACTCAATGGTGCACAATAAACAATATTTAAATAACAAGGTTCAATAAAAATAATAACGAAAACAATAACAATTACATACCTTCTTTAATTTATGAAAGAATAAACATTTCATAATCATCAACTAAATAATCATCTTGTATTGTAAAATTCTTGAATTTATAAATCA
>CANYBF011594149.1:0-17245 GCA_948192965.1 Dalechampia spathulata | reverse complement strand
TCCTAGTACATCAAAACAAACATATGATTTAACGATGATATTAAATAAAAATAATCAGGTACAAAACAAGCTAAATATAGACCAATTACAAAAAGAAGTTAAAGAAATAAAAAATGAACTTAAGGAATTAAAAATTCAATTACAAAAGGATGCTAAAAGAATAAAAAAATTAGAAGAACAATTGGTAACAAGCTCTGAGTCATCCTCAGAAGAAGAAGATAAAAATGAAATAGATAGTCTAGAAGAAGATGAGAAAGTTAATGAGAATTTTATATTTTTATTACAAGAGATAACTTCAAGAAAATATTTAATAAAATTAACAGTAAAATTTTCAGATAATTTTGAAATAGAAACTATAGCATTGTTTGATATAAGAGCAGATTTAAATTGCATAAAGTCTAGTTTAGTGCTTAAAAGATTTTGAAGGGAAACTAAGGAAAAATTGACAACGGCAAATAAATCAAATTTAAATATTTTGGGAAAAATAGAAGCATCAATAATAAATCAAGATTTAGAAATAAAAACAATATTTTTATTATCTCAACAAATAAATCATATGGTTATATTAGGAACACCATTCATAAATTTGATAACATCCTATTCCGTTAAAAAAGACTGCATAAAATTCAAAACAAAAAATAAAACAGTAAAATTAGATTTTACAGAAAAACCAAAAAGAAAAAATTTAAATTTGTTAAAATCTCATTCTATTAAACAATTAGAAATAAATGCACTAATAAAATCAAAAGTAGAGCATCTGAATAATTTAAAAAAATAATATTCATTCAAAAAGAATAAATAATCAAATGAATAAAGAATTTATTAAAAATAGAATTGAAAGATTAAAAGAATACATAGAAAAGGATTTATGTGCGGATCACCCAAATGCATTTTGGAATCGTAAACAGCGCATGATAGATTTACCTTATAAAAATGGTTTTGATGAGAAATTTATAACTAGTAAAGCAAGACCAATTCAAATGAATCCAAAATTAATTGAATATTGTAAAAAAGAAATTAAAGAATTAGAAAATAAAAATTTAATTTGTAAATCCAGGAGTCCATGGTCATGTGCAGCATTTTACGTAAATAAAAGCGCTTAAATTGAAAGAGGAACACCAAGGTTAGTTATAAACTATAAACCATTAAATGCAATATTAAAATGGATAAGGTATCCAATACCTAATAAAAAGGATCTTTTAAACAAGTTATTTAATGCGAATATATTTAGTAAATTTGATATAAAATCAGGTTATTGGCAGATTCAAATAAAACCATCAGACCGTTATAAAACGGCATTCACAGTACCGTTTGGCCAATATGAATGGAATGTGATGCCTTTTGGTTTAAAAAACGTGCCAGCAGAATTTCAAAGAATTATGAATGACATTTTTAACCCTTATTCAAAATTCTGCATAGTATATATTGATGATGTTTTAATTTTTAGTCAAACCATAGAAGAACGCTTTAAGCATTTAAAAACATTTTGTATCATTGTAAGACAAAATGGGTTAGCACTAAGTAAAACTAAAATTGATTTATTTAAAACTAAAACCAGATTTCTTGATCATTATATAGAACAAGGAATAATTCAACCGATTGAAAGAACAATGGCATTTGGTGATAAATTTCCAGATATAATTACTAATAAAACCCAATTATAAAGATTTTTGGGATGTTTAAATTATGTAATTGATTTTTTCCTAAATTTAAACAGGTTAATTAAACCATTGCATGACAGATTAAAGAAAAATGCAGGTCCTTGGATAGAACAACATTCAGATATAGTAAAACATATTAAATCACTGGTAAAAGAAATTCCATGTTTATATATTCCGAATCCAACAGCTTTTAAAATAGTGGAAACTGATGCATCTGACATTGGATATGGTGGCATATTAAAACAAAGGATAAATGATAAAGAATGTAAAATCCAATTTATGTCAGGACATTGGAACCCAGCACAATTAAATTATTCAACCATTAAAAAGGAAATTTTGAGTATATTAATTTGCATAAATAAATTCCAATCAGATTTATTAAATCAAAAGTTTTTGGTAAGACTTAGTTAATAAACAAAGTATATTGGCTGGAAACCAAAGGTTGCGGGCTACTGGCCCAAAGGAGAGTATAAAGCCTAGTGGTGAGAATCTTTTGTACTATTGGTATAACAACGCCACGTACTAAAAATCTATATGGATAATCATATAATTATACTCTTATTTATTATACTTATAAAATTTGATTTATGTACTGCATTTACCAGACTTATAATTTATCTTATGACCTTCCACTATTTATATTTCCGATTAATAAATTATTACATATATCTCGAAATTTTTGATGATATATTAGAAACGGATGAAGATGATGATGATGATGATATAAGAATTAAAAATAATATTAAAAGAGCAAGATATCAATAAAACTTGTTAAAATATTAGCTAACAAAGAAAGGTAAAACGGTCCATTATTGTTTGCTGGTATCAGAGCCTGACTTTCTTTGTCGGGTAGAGTTACATATAAAGAGTTTTCATTATTAATAATTTGATATATATATATAGTTCTTTAGGTTGCTTTAAACATATGACTTAAGGATTCAAAAAACACTTGACAAACATGGTTTGGCAGCAGATAATTAGGAAGATAAGAAAGGATACTTAGAAGCTTAAAGTGAACAAACCTGAATTTGATTGAAAAAAGAAGGTACATGTGAGTTCGTGATTTCTTTGGTACATAAGAACTTATGGTTTATTAGGATAGAAAGATGGATTACTAGTGATGATGTAATATTAACTCACTGAATAGAATAGTCCATTATGTATGTATATTGGTTAAAGTTGGCAAAAGTATTATTATAAAATTCTCTTCTTGCTATAAATTGTTGGTAATTCCAATGTTTTGGGTGCTTGTAATTTGAGTAAACATGCGCATGAAGGATATCTTTGTACGAAAAGAACTCTTTAAGAAGGTAAAATGAGTTTGTGACATTATAGTAGCGAGTAAAACTAGATTGAACATCCTTGTTTTTGTAATAGAATTAGACTATTACTATGAGTAAGTGTATGAGAGATGAATTAGGAAATATATGACTATATTTGTAAACATTAGAATCTCAAACATGAATCAATGATCATAAAATTGTCTATTTTAAATTGAATTAATATGATATCTTGTATTAAAATTGAATTGATTAATTGATAAGATATGAATGCTAAAACCATACGTATAAATAATGTGTGGTTATTAACCTTGAATAAGCATCAATCATGCTGATATGAGCATGCAATAGAAGGGGGGTAGAATAAGGTCTAAAGCTTGCATTAAAATCTATGATGATTGAACCATAATGTACTAGTCCTCTTTCCAATAATAATGCATAATTAACTTTGAATTATATAGCTAGAAAATTTAATACGTGGTGGATAAAAGTGATGGTTAGGGAGCATGTTCGTTGAATGCTTTAGAATTAAATTCTTAAATCTTCTAAGTGCATACAAATATATGTATTTGGGAGGTAAATCAACATTAGCATAATGTATTAGAACTAGTTGTGCTATAGGAATTTGGATAGTTTAGATGTACTTTACATTTAAGTCATTGGACTATTTGTACATGCTGATAATGCATATGTATAATTGATCTTATTAAGACCATAGGACTGGTTACATGCGTAAGTTGTGGATCGTTGTACATGGGTAGGCTAAATGGAAGTTATTCTAGGATATAAAATGTAAGTTCAAGTGCAAGGAACATGATTAACATGTTAAGAAACTGAAGATGTTGAACATGTGTTTAAAACTAAAATATACTTACTGTGTAAGAATTAATTGTCACATCCATATACACAGTATTCGCTGTATGCATGCATTTTATGCATACGTTATAGTGAATAATTGATTAATTCATGAAATGCATGAATGAGATATGATGCATGAATGCTTTTGACATGATGAATGTGAAATGAAATACCTTATGGATAAAGGAATTCCATATGATATGGAATTGATAGAGAGAATAATAAAAAAAGTGAGATTATAGAAGTGAATATACATTAAAGATGCGATTTTGGTAGGCTTTTATTAAATGCTTTTGAGGAAACTTTATGATGGAATTTATATATGTAACATTAAAAATGGAGGCAGCAATATACTCAACCCAAAAATAGTTTTACTTAAGTCAAGTAGGATGCTAGAAAAATAAGACCCATAAAGGTAGTAGCATACTCAAGTCGAGTATGGATGATACTCAGGTCGAGTACAACTCTGGAAATGAACTAAAAGTGGTAGAAAAATACACAAAGTGATGTTTGATAATGTTTAACATGTTATTATATGATAAAGTATGATTTAAAGTGTGTAAATATAAATTAAAGTAAAGTTAGAAGCAATGGTTTGTAAAATTATAAGCTAAGATATAAATGGAATTTCATGGAAAGTTAAGGTTATAATTGGAAATTATATTATATATGACTTATGTCCATATTATTTTTATGAGTGGTACATGCATTCCTTGTGTAAGTGTGATATAAAACAATGATGCTATAATAGTTATGAAGGAGAGAAAATAAAACGGTGTAAGGAAGTAATATGGATTTGCCAAATGTCATGATATGATTGGACCTTTCTTAACATAAGTCCAAAAATTGAGCCTTATCTTGTTTAAAGAGGAAGCTAGCCATTTTTCATTCCTTCTTCCATCATAAACCTATGGCTTCTTCTTCCTCTCTTTTTCTTGTGTTCTTACATAAATAAAAATAGCAATCTAAAGTGAGATGAGGAATTATGCTTTAAGTTCTATGTGTTTTATGCATGACTCCTTCTTCTTTTATGCTTTCTTATTTGTTTGATGAGGAATTATGTTTTTGTAGGGTTATGTTAACTACATGTAAATGGAAGATAAGAAAGCTAAGTGTATGAAGTTGAAGAAGAATGAGATCATACATATCCATGAATGTTATAATCATTTTTAATCTTATTCATGCTTGGTGTATAAATAGTGCATATGCTTCTATGTCTGTGTTATTTTATTTATGCGTATAAATATATTATATGTGTCTTCTTTTAATCCTTTTCATTATAAATTAAAAGCTAGGATAATAATTATTAAATTAATTATTATTACTTGTATATATATAAATATACATATATACTATACTATACTATACTATATACATAAGTATGGGTTATATATTAAAGTATTTTATATTACTTAGGGGAGTATTATTATATTAGGTGTATTAGCTTTATTATTATTTAAATAATTGAAAAATAGGTTAATGGATAAGGTTGTAAGTGGATTGTATTTAATCCTAGTGGTTACCAATTTCTCTTCCTTAAAGGAGTGTCCTTCTTTTTCTACGTAACATTTCATCCTCCATGCTCTCACCATTTCTTTCTTCTCTTCTTTAAACAAACCTTTTCCATTTGGTATCATACATGTGATGTTGTATGAATTAATCTCTTGATGAGGTTATGTTGAAGGTGTTAGAAAGTTGTTAGACTCCTTATTGTATCATTCTTTTCTCTTACTCTCTGGTTCTCTTCTTGAAATCAATTCATTTTGCTCTTAGGTTGGCATGATTGTGAGTGTGACTAATGAATAACTTTAGCAAGGGAGATGATTTAGTATTATGAAAGCTTAATTGACTCTTTTTATGCATTTTCTTCTTCTTTCTCTTTTATTATTCTTGTGTTTGTTGCTAGAAAAGATATGGAATGAAAATTATATTGAATTGTATTTTATGTATGATTGGACTTTAAATTATGTTTAATTGATGTTTTTAGTAAGTTTTAGAAGTGTTTTTAAGGTGTTTTGGTCATGGGATTGGATTAGGAAGCTTAGGGAACCATTTGGGGTGTTTTGGGTGTTGAAAAATGGTGGAAATAGGTGTTTTTGAGGGAGGACGGGTCTTACACAACTCATGTAAGCCTTACACGACTTGTGTAGCTTGCGAACATCTTAAAACAAGTTTATTTCATGAGGGTCGAGTTCTACACAACTCATATGGAGTTCTACACAACTTGTGTGGACTTTTAAGGCTTGTTTTGAGTGGTTTTTGATGGGGAAACTTGGTGCATGACTTATGAAACTTATACATGATTTTGGAAAGCCTAAAAATGAATGAAACATGTTATGATGTGTAGATTTACATGTTAAATACTTGAATGAGTGTGTATATAAGGTATAATGATGAAATTGTGTGGTAAAGTGGTTAAGATGAATTATGTAAATACTTGAATAGTAACATGCCTTATATGTTTGGCACCTTAATGAATACATGTTTCTAGCTTTCAAACTTAAAGCTATACATACTTAAACCTCATTACTTTATCTTATACATATGTATACATACTTAGAGGTATATAATGACCTTAATGCATTGTGTTCAAAACATGAATGCTAAGTGCTTTATACATGCGTAATAGATCAAAATATATACCTTACATGCTATTATGCCTAAGTATGACTAATATGGGTACTTGAATGTGAACAGATATATGAGTTAAGGCATGTATGAGATTATTAGCATATATTGTTATCAAAAGGAGACCAATGGTACTTACATACATCCATGTAAGCAGTATTGACTTATACGAGCATAATGTGGAATGAAATGCAAGAATATGCATATGACCTCTACATGCTACATGATTCATTCTTTGAAATAAAAGTATGATGTATTAATATGGCTAAATGCTTTAATGGTAGTATAGATTTTATTCTTAAATGCTTGAATGATAATGTTGCTACAGGTGTTACTAAAGGGACAAAGGTAGCATTACTTCATCATGGATACAATGGAATCGTGAAAATAGGTTTGTGCTATTTATTAGTTGATTCCTTATTAGTGGATCAGCGGGTAAGTTATTAACTTACCTTGATATTAACATATAGTTACATGTTTTATATTATATTTTTACTACACTATGAACATGAATGATCAATGTTTAATTAAAGGTGATTGCCAAATAGTATAGTTTATACTGTATGATATAACAACCTATTTAATAAGGTCGATAGTTAAAGTATCATATTTATAGAGATTTTATCTGATGATATATGATATGACAACCTACTAAATGAGGTCAACATATGAGTTATCACAAAGATAGAGATATCATATGATGTTTATATTTTTTTTCTTTATAAAAGATCATAAGATATGAAATGTGTATAATGACTTACAATGAAAGATTGTTACTATACTATAATGTTATATAGTTAAAAGATAATAATGTATGAATTACCATATTTATAGTTTTTGATTATATTAAATGTGATATTTTAGTTATGATGTATTATGATTTATAGTGAATAGTT
Organism: Dalechampia spathulata; assembly: GCA_948192965.1. Lineage (NCBI taxonomy): Eukaryota > Viridiplantae > Streptophyta > Magnoliopsida > Malpighiales > Euphorbiaceae > Dalechampia > Dalechampia spathulata. Next base: position 9,922 of record CANYBF011594149.1, on the reverse strand, counting down.
AATAGTGATTTATAGTTGATGGATTATAATATCATGACCCATTAATTAGGGCCAATGAACAATGTTTTAATGTATATGCGTTATGATATTATCTTCATTATATTTAATGTTATTGAATGTATGAAATGTATTATGTATGATATTTTATCGTGATGCTTACATATTTTCATCATAGCATCATAGCATAACGTATACATATCATGTCATGAATGATCTATATACATATTCATATTCATAGCATGACATGGAGGAATAAGGAAGGAAGAAAATGAGTGAATGTGAGATAATGATCAATAAAAGTGTACTGGGTCATAGAGATGATCATATAGTTATAATGCCCTCCTACGGGAGATGAGTATCGATACATACAGAAAAGAAAAATGGGTTCACTAAACCATATAATTATAATGCCCTCCTATGGGAGATGAGTACCGATACATAGAGGGACCTAGTACAAATTGAGATTGTGTACAATCATACAGAAATGAAGGAAATGTTATAGGAAAATGAGAAGGAGAATGCATAGCATGATTACATACATATAGTCATGCATTATTCCTCAGTTATAATGAAATGAAAGACAATGTTATTATAGGTGCACTACAAGTGTATATATATCAATGTTTACAGAGATATGATGGCTTATACACAATATTTTACATAGAGGAAGTCACATATGACTATTTATAGTATTTATTTTTATATTACAATCATAAAGCTGATATCAGAATGTTGAACATGGTTGCATTCATGGAAATGATATTAGAGAAAGAATGCAAAACATGGTTTTATTCTCACAGTGATAATAAAATGAAATGATACAAGAAAAACAGAAGGGAAATGCATAGGAAAATGACATTCATGATACATACAACATTACATTATTGTATAATATATAGATACATTTATAAACAGATGTTTACAGTGCTAATGCTTAGGGCATGGTTATGCTATAGAGGAAATGATATACAATTATTCAAGCTTATGCTCAAGAGCAGCAATGATCATATTGAAGGAATGATGGTAAATGATTACAATATTCTTATGTTGATAATATGATAATATAATATTATAGAAAATTGAATTATAGATGTATTAGCCTATGCTTATAGATAGCATTTATATGATGAAGAATTATTATGATATACAAATAGCTGGTGATTTACAATGATCTACAGATATAACTGATAAATCATATTCCTTATGATTTTATGACTTATATATGGCAGGAATATATATATAACAGAGATCAAGTATGATACTTTACAATGATTATACATATGATTATATTATAGGAATGTTTTGCTAGAATGATAATAATGGATATTGGTTTATGTTAATCAATATAGTATACATGTTATAAAACTTGTGTTCCTTATAGGTACTTTTGAAAGATTACTGATTTAAAGAAAAAGGTGATGTGTATCTTAGAAAAAGAAATTGATATAGAATTTTCATAAGTGAACTATGATCTGAGTGATTAAATGAGTGAATAAATATTGTTATATGTATGAAATGCTCAGAAATAATATCTCTGATTGACTACATGGTGATGCTATTATTATAATGATTGGGATTATTATATTTATTATATTTATGATATATGATTGGTTTATACTTTGTATACTTATGATTTAGCACTATTAAGTTTCATACTCAATGTTTGTCATTTGATGGACATAAGTTAGCAGATGGCTTGAAGCACATAGATCCCATGGCACTAGTTCAGCATGACTCACTTTGATGGCAAGGACTTGGATCAATATAATGTCCTTCTATATAGTTATGTTATGCAACTAGAGTATGTATTAAGGTAGTGATTACGTGTGTGAAAAAGTCTGGACTTTATGACTTACTTTATAAATGTCGCATAAAAATTTTTTTATGCATTCTTTGTAGGATAATCAATGGTTTCTATTTATTAGGAGACTATTCATTATTCTACAAGAGCATATTGCACCATGAGGGGTGTGACATTAATAACTAGAAATTAACTAAATATGATTAAAACCTGTTAATTGTCATATGAGTTAATAATGAGTGCTTTACAAATAAACCAATACCAATAACCTAGGGTGCATCTTCCAAAAATTTGACTGAACCAAATAATATGTAAATGTATAAATGAAAGATGGAAACTTAGGTCACCATACAACACACACTAAGGGAGAAGCTTATAAGATTACAACTTCCTAAAAATATAATGGTTTGAAACTAATAAATGTATTGAATTATTTGAGATAAATACTATTGAGATAAGCAGTCGGAGATTTATCTTAAGTAGCTCCTAAGTTATGTTTAAATACAAGTACCTAAGTTAGTTTGGCACCATAATTTTTATGCATGTTATGCATGCAACAACAGTAAATCGCTAGTTAAAAATGTGCCATAGATAAGAATACTAATTTATAGTCAAATTACCTAAGTGCACGTGTGCATATACATTAGTAGTTGCATTTAATTGCATTTATAGCAAAGAGCTCATTTGTCTTTATAGAGGGAATATGCCTAAAAAATTATTGAGGTTTATGTGCAAAGGGTTATAATTTTCTTGCTTACTTACCTTATGTATAGAAAGGATATAAAGCATTTAATTGCATTTGAGGGAAGTTGATTATGCAACAAGTTCCCCCAATAAGCTGTCCTTAGATAGCTAAATGATGGTATGCATTCACATATTAGTTGAGACCAATATATACATACCCTCATAAGCAATGAAGGTATGACAAATGGCTTAATTAGTTATTACATAAGGGTGCTAATATCTCACTTATAGCTAACACTCTTGGGATGACATTACCACATGCTATCTAATAAACTAAATCCATATAATGTAGTGGAAATACTCATATGAGAAAGCTAAGGGGATCTTATTGAACTATATATTCCTTGTCATAACTCAATTGTAGGGAGGAGAAAGTAAGTAGCAAAAAATTTAACATCCATGACTTAGAGATAAATGTGAATCTAATGTAGAGGCTTCAAGTGGTTAAGATGATTAAACTAAGGAATTGTATAATTAAGTGAATAAAAATAATAACATTCATATTAAATGAAATATGAGTGCCTTTTAAGAAAAGGTGTGTATACAAAGCATAAATGTGAATATAAACAATTATATTATTCATGTATACCAGGTGAGGAACATAGAAAGGTTGCAACTCATGTTTCACGTATAGGTAAAGGCAGAGAAAAACTAGGTTTGTGCCTAATATTAATTATCTATAAATGAGATTCCCAGGTAAATATAAAGGCTTTTTAATTACAAGTATATTATCATATAATGTTATGAATATTCTATTAATATTTATTTATTTAGATACGTGATATATATAAATATTCACAAATGTTATTGTTTTATAGTTAAGTCAGCATTATGCAAATGCATACGTAATTAAGGCATAAATCATGCATCATGCATCATTAACATGATACTAAGGAAGAATAAGGAAGGTACGGTTATATATATATATATATATATATATATATATATATATATATATATATATATATATATATATATATATATATTTATTTATTTCTGTATGTATGTATGTATGTCTGTATGTTTGTATGTATGTATGTTTGTGTGTGTGTGTGTGTGTGTGTGTGTGTGTGTGTGTGTGTGTGTGTGTGTGGTGATATAAGGATGATACAAATACAGATACAGATATAGATATAAATAATACAAAGAATACAAAAAACTTAAAAAAATATAGAGATATACTAGGAAAAAATAAATGATTAAGGATATAGAGGTTGATGTGGCCATAGAGAAATGATGAAATTACAAAGAACAGAGGAATGTAATTCATATTTGCATCCATTATCATATAGCATACCATTGCCATAAAAACATAAGGAATGCAATTCATACTTGCACTCATTGATATAAACATGTCACTGTTATTCTTTAACGTATAGAGTGATAATATGGTTGATCCATGAAATGTCGTGTGGTATAAAGAGCTAATTACAAAGAATTATTATAATGATATTTTCTTATCGATTGTGTAATTTAATCAGTTACAATATTTATTATGAATTTATGTTACGACTGTTCGTTAATTATTTTTATTAGTTATTTCTATTTATTACAAAAATATAATGGAATTTTATTCATAGTATAATTATTATTAGACACCATTGAGTTTTATACTCATCATTTATTGTTTGATGAATGTAGGTCAAAGTAGTTTAGAAGGATATCTGGATCAGTGAGATACTAACATAATTAGGATATTTTGAGCTTTGTACGACCCTTGGAAATGCATTTTGGTAATATAATATATTCTTAGCAGATGTTTTTATTTATGTAACTATCATTGTATAATTATGGGCAATAAAATATATTATGCGTGTGTAACAATAAAGATGCTAAAATTACTTATTGTGTGGCTTGTTTAATTTATGTAAATAAAATATACATATACATAGTAGTTGTTTGATGGCACGTCGTAGTTTTATATGATGATATTTTATATGAACATGTGTCAGAATAAAGTCAGATATTTATATAAATAATCACAATTATAAATGGGATATATTCCATCATAAAAAAAATTTATAGATCCTTTGTAAAGTAATTAATGAATTCCTAATTATATAATTTTTATTAATCATTCCACAAGAGTATGTTTTCATCAATTGGGTATAACATTTATACTAAATACTAATAATTTTAAAATATAAAGTTAATTTTTTTTGTCTAATTTCATATAAGGCAAAATAAATTATTATTTTTAATTTATAAAAACTAGTTATATTTTATTTTAATTATCTAATAGTAATAATTTTAATTTATATTAATTAATTATCATATAAGAATTTTATTTAAAATCATATATAAATATAAATTATTTTTATTATCTAATAGTTTAATTTGTTAAAATTAATTTTTATTATCTAATTTTATATAAAAACAGCATATAAATGATTAGTTTTGAGGAAATAAAATTTTATTAAAAATTTAAATTTATTTATTTTATTTTATTTTATTTTAATTATCTAAAAGTAATAATTTTAATTTATAGTAACTAATTTTTATAATAAAATTATATAAAAAATATTACTTATGATTATTTCTAAAAATATAAGATATTTATTAAAGTTATAAAATATCTCACATTATTAATATAAATCTTAACATTTTTAAACTTGCATTATAAAAATCAAATGAAGTAGATTGATTGAGTATGCTCTCTCAAAATTTTAATTGATATTATAAGAGGATAGTTTTACCATTCCTCTAAATTTATTAAAAGTGATTTTAATTTTATTTTAATTATTTAATAGAAATAATTTTAATTTATAACAACTAAATTCCATTTAAGAATTCTCTTTAAAATCAAATATCAATATAAATTATTTTTATCATCTAAAGTTTAATTTGTTAGAATTAATTTTTATTATCAAATTTTATATATAGAATAAACATTTAATTGATTAGTGTTTAGAAAATAAAATTTTATTAAATAATTTAAATTTATTACAATTAATTTTTTTATTTTAATAATCTAATAGCAATAGTTTTAATTTATAATAACTAATTTCTATAATTAAATTATATTAAAGAAAATATTACTCATGATTTTTTTCAAAACTATAAAGTATTTATTAAAGTTACAAAAATCCCACATTGTTGACGGATATTATAAAAGGAGAGAGAAACAAATAAAATGATTATTTTACAATTTTTTTAAATTTATTAAAATTAATTTTACTTATCTAATAATAATAATTTTAATCTATAATAACTAATTTTAGAATTATATGCTAATTATATATTTTATTTTAATTATCTAATGATAATATTTTTAATTTATAATAACTAATTTTTATAATAAAATTATATGAAAATTATTATTGATGATTTTTTAAAAAACTTAAACGCTTTATTAAAGTTACAAATATTTCAATTGTTAAAGTATAATTTAACATTTTTAAATTTATACTATAAAATTAAGTAAAGTAGATTGAGGAAACATACTTTTATTGAATTTTTAACTAAAACTATTATAAAAGGAAATGAGAATAAGTAAGATGATGGTTTTACCATTCCTTCTAAATTTATTAAAACTATTTTAATTTTATTTTAATTATTTAATAGTAATAATTTTAATTTATAACAACTAATTTCTATCTAAAAATTCTATTTAAAATCAAATATAAATACTAATTATCTTTATCATCTAATAATATAAATCATTAAAATTAATTTTTATCATCATAATTATATATAAAAATAATTAACACATAAATGATTAGTTTTAAGAAAATAGAATTATATTAAAAGATCTAAATTTATTAAAAATAATTTTATTTTATTTCAGTAATCTAATATTAATAGTTTTAGTTTATAATAACTAATTTTATAATAAAATTATATAAAGAAAATATTATTTATAATTTTTTCAAAAAATGATATATTTATTAAAGTTATAAAAATATCTCATATTGTTTAGTTTTTCAAACTTACACTATAAAAGTCAAGCGAAGTAGATTAATAGAGCATAATTTTAAAATAGAATTTTAAATAATATGTATAATAATAAAATTGTAAAGATATAAAAGTCCTATTATAAAAGTGATTTATAATAATATAATTTTATAAGAGTTAAAATTATGTTTTATTATACAATTTTAAATGATATTTATAATAACAAAATTATATATTATAATATAATTTCATTAAGATTAAAATTGTGTAGCAATGAAATTTTTAATAGTATCTATAACAATAATATTTAACTAATTAAAAAATATTATACAAAATAATATAAATAATTAATATTAATATGCAATGCATGTGACCTAAATCTAGTACTCCTAAATTGGAAAATTCCCTTTCATGTAATTCAAAATATCATACTTTAATTAAAAAAGTCTTGTTAAGATATCATTAATATAAACTTTCTTAAGATAATCTCATATAGCTCTAGTTATCTTATGTAGGCTATAATAATTAACTCTTAATTTGAGCATTTTTAGCTTAACATTTAACATCCTTAGGTGTATCCCTAGGTTTGGTGGTGGTGTCATCAATATATCCCCATAGTTTTTTTCCCTTGAACATATATATGAAATTGAGATTTATAAGCAAAATAAAAAAGAGAACTTAATAAAAGTTACCTTTGATTTTTTTCATGTTTAAAATATAGAGGAAAATCCAAGAAATAAGATGTCATAAATTCTAAATCAAAGAGTAGCCTCTTTTCAAGTGTTAATAAGAAAAATATTTTGATAAAATAAAAAGTAGCTCTAATAACATAATAAAATCAAGATACCAAAAAGATATAATATAAGATAAAATTTTGTAACTATGTTTGATGCCGATAGCTATGGACTTTTCCTTAATACATATGGTTTGTATGATAAATTGAATCCATAAGTATAGCAAATTAAATCCCATACGTATAACAAATTAATATGATAATTACACCAACTAGAAAAAAATATTTCATAATTAATAATTTAATCTATATATGATATAAACTAAATTTTAGTTATGATAAATATCATTGATAAAAATCATTTATAAATGAAATTCATTTAATTTATAATGGAATAATGAAATATTCAATACTTGAACTTTTTGTATTTTTCTATTTTGATATCTAAACCATTTTTTAATTAAGTGGTAAAACTTTTAATTTTTATACCAATTGAGTATTTCATTTATTGTTTTTGTTCTTTATTATGATTTATCATAATTATCATCAAAAATGTTTAAATAGTTTAAAGTATATTGATTAAAAAAATGAAAAGTAAAATATATGAAACTATAAATAAATAATAAAGTAGGAATGAAAAGGATGATATTTATTGAATTAAAGATCTATACTTTATATACAAGTATACAACTAAAAGTTCCTGTAAATAGGATATTTATTCAAATTTAAACAGCCTAAAAATCAAGGAATAAACCAGAAAATAAGCAACATAATAGTTTGACAGAATCAATATGCAATCAAAAGTGAGATAAATATAATACATGCTAATATTGCCCCCTCAAGCTAGATGATATAGAACAACACTGAGCTTTGATAAGTGATAATGAAAAGGCTCCTTAGTAATTGGCTTTATGAGTGTGTATAATAATTGATTTGAACAAAGAATATATGTAACAAGAAGTTGAATATCTTGAATTTGCTACTTGACATAATGGATATCAATAGCTATATACTTCATTTTGTTATTTAGAATAAGATTATATAGGTAATACCTAAATTTTCATAGTAAATGGTAGGTGGAAGCAGTAGTGGAATGCTAACTTAGTGAGGACATTGATAACTACTTGATATTCAACTTCAATTGATGAGTACGTAATGATTTTTTTATTTTTTTGAAGATTAGATTATAGGATTGACACTAAGAAAAAGAATATATCCAACTATGGAGCTCCTATCAATGGGATTGCCAACCTAATCAACATATATGTAAACAAACAACTTTGATGTTACACCCATAAATAAGGGGTTAGTAGGATGAGAGTATAAGTTATAACTAAAGAACTAATGACATAATATGTAATTTGAGGAAAAATGAACTTAAGCTTATATTAAGTTACACAAGCATAATTGGGTCAAACATGGAGGCTAAATAGTATGTATCCGGGTCGAGGCGTATGATAGGATAGAATAATATTTGAGATAGAAACTAACTTTAATATATGAATTAAAAATATTAAAGTTAAATATGCTTTAATCGTGTAAGCTGTTTTAGACGATTTAAGCTATGGAATCTTATCCAGAGCAAATTAGGGATTCTATTTAGCTATTTGGAGGTGTTCATGACTGAAATATAACTAAAGATATCGAAAAGGATATAAATGGTATTAATGGAATTATTTAAAGGTAAAGTTGGAAATATGAAAAATTTGTAAGGGTAAACTTGGAAAGTCCAATTTTAAGAATTAAATTGCTAATAATTAAAGTTGAGGGATTGATTTAAGATGTTTTAAAGTTTATGGAGGGACTTATTTGGTAAAATTGAAAGTTTGAGGGCTAAAGTGTAATTTCTCATAAATTCAAGGATTAAAGTAGTACTTTTTCCAATTTAAAGACTTATATTTATTATATTTATTAAATTAAGTAAGAAATAAGAGAAGAGAGTAGAGAAAAGTCAAAATTTTGGAGGGGGAAAAGAAGAAGAAGGAGAAATCATCTTAAGGTATTTTCTTAACCATTTTTCATGAAAATTTTTAAAGATTTTCATAAAAAAAGTAGTAATTTTCAATTCTCTATCATTTGGTATAAGTTTTACCTTAGGAAAGTTGAAGAATAAGTTGGTGGAAGTAAGTAAGAGATTAGGGATTTTTGGGGATTTCTTGATTAAGGTAGATTTAAGTTGATTTTAAGGTAGAATAAGGTAGAATAACATGTATTTACTATGAATTAAGCTTTGATTTGAATTAAAATGATGTAAAATGACTTTAATGGTGAATGAAGAATTAGGCCAAGCATGGGTTCTTTATGGAAATGTAATTTAGTTTGATTAAATATGGTTAATGAAAGGAAATTTGTTAAAATTAATGATTATAATGAGAAATATGAAAGAATGGAAGTGAAATGATGAAAATGTATGCTTGTATATTCAATTAAAAGCGGTATGCATATAGGTGAAGGGTTTGATGAGGAATGAATATGTTTAGATGTGTATTAGAATGAAAAATGATGATTTGAAGCGTTACAAGAGAATAGAATTCAAGAAAAACCAATGTTATTTAAGAAATACATTTTTGACTATTATAGGTTTTTATGGTATTTATCTTGTTTAAATATATATGATGATAGAAATGTGTTTTAATGATTGAGAATGTATGATATTTGATGAATAATGTGTAAAATTTTAGGTGGATAGGATATCAGAAGAGTAAATGGTTGTATATTATGCTTAATTTGAGATTTGGTATTATATATTA